>JAUIRJ010000240.1:0-30290 GCA_030555515.1 Acutogordius australiensis | reverse complement strand
CCCTAAAAAGAAAAAATTTAAAATCTTTTTTGCATATAAAAATATCTAGTACCTAATATTTTTAATCACAATTAATGAAAAAAAAAATTTTATTAATATATCGAACTCTTACATCGGCATTTAGATTATACAAAATATTTCGCGTCCAAACTTAAATACGATGTGATATATCGGTTTTTAATGAAAATATTATTTGAAGATTGAATTTAAATTTAACTATTGTGAATAATCAAAAATAAAATTTCAATTAATTTATTTTTGTTTTTTATTCTTTTTTGGTTTTTTGACCTTTTTTACTAATATTTTCAATGTTTATAACTGACTAAGCTTGATTAGGAAAAACGGTAAACGGATTCGATATTTGCTAAGATGGCAGGTTTGATCTCCGTAGTTAGCTCATAACTCTTAATAAATTGTTGACCTGTTTTATAATTGAGTCACGAGCTATGAACCTATATACAGTTTAAAGACCGTAACTCTCACCAATAAATAAAGTTAAAGGTGCCCTGTATATGAGTCCCTTTTTCGCACGCAATTCTACAACCGCTTTCTGTTTATATGTCTGTGATTTGGCTTACAAAAAATTTAGTTTATTTGCTGGTACTTAGCCCTAGGCTTAACTAGCTTAAACTTGACCCTAAAATTTTAGCATAACACTTACCTAACTTAAAACTTCACACATCTAACACAAACCGTGCAATATTAGTCCAATGTAAGGTTATGAATTTTTGGTATTTCTATTTGGACCAATTGTTATATTAAAAGTCTACGCCTTACGCTAATCTACTAGAAACTTTACTGGTTTAAAAAATACACAGCCGCGCAATAGTCTTTGCCAAGCCTATTTTTTCAAAAAACTGGCAAAACCTTTTTGAAAAATTATCAATTAAAAGCCTAATTAATAAATTATGTATTGTTATAAAGTTGATGCTAATTTTTTAGTTTTTATATTAATGTATTATTCATTAAATATTTTAAAATATTTTTTTAGCTATATATTTATTATAAATTGTATGATGAGTTAGATTAACCCGCGATTGCTAGTGAGAAATAACGCGAATCCTACAGTGGGATCCATATGGGCCTTAATTTTAAACTTTTATAACTTCAAGAGTTTTAAGGCTATAGACTTTATTTTATTTTATATTAAAGAAAGAAACGTGCTATATAATTATAAACTAATATTTATCATTAATGTATATTGTAATTTTGTTTAACACAAAGTAAAAAAAATTGAAACATTAAATAAATCTTGTCAATAAACTAATGTGTCAATATTATTAATCAGATCGTGTTTTTAGGTCTAGGAACATTTTTAGAAAGATTCATGAAAAAAAACTATTTTGAAATTTGAAATTATTTTGGCTGTTATTTACCATAAAAACGATATTTTTAAGAGAAAAGAAAATAGTTCATATCATTGTTTTACAATACAAACATTTTATATAATTAATATGTAAAACTAATTAACAAAATAACTAAAAAATAAGGTTGCAATTATTTAAGTTTAAATTTACATTAAAGCAATACTGGTTTTCAACAGTGAAATTAAGAGTGTGGGGTTCATACGGACCCCAAGAGAATTTCCAATTTTTAAATGAATTTTATTATAAAACTAATACCAAATATTAGTTATATTTGTTCATTATGTAATTAAGAAAATAGTTACAAAAATATGACCTTTAATCAGGGACGTATTGAGGGGGAGGCAAAGGGGGACCGTTGCCCCCCTTTAAAAATAGCTTTAATTTTTTTTGTGCAATTTAACGTTATTTTTATTTATTAAACAGAAATCGGAATATATGCTGGTATATTTATTATTTTTGGCAATTTTGCGGATTTATAAAATATATTGTACAATTATAATATCAAAATTTAGCTTAAGCTTTCTGAATTATCATTAAGTACTATTACGTGTTTTTGTCATAATAAAATAAACATGTAATATACAACTTAAATTATGTTTCATAATTGATGTTTTATCTATTAAAAATATAAAATAGTAGTATACTTTTTGTTAAAATAATTAAATTTTTTATTTTATTATTGAATTTATGCGCCTAGTGTTTAAAAATATCTTAAGCATAATCTAATATAAAAATATTGATAACTATTTGTTAATAGGTTACCCCATATTAATAAAATAATTTTCAAATTTAATATATTAAAACTGATGTTTTTTCATCTGATTTTTTAAATCTATGAATACCGGTAAACAGAACAAAATTTTTGACTATTTCCACAAAATAACCAGAGAAAGTGAGCCTTCTAAGAAAAAATTATATTTTAATATTATAATTTATTTTATAATTGGTATTTATGTATCTTTTGGCTGATATAAATTAAATATTGATTTTGCAATTAAATATATATAATAAAATTGTTTCATTAAAACAACTGCTATATTAACTATAACTATAGGCCAATTTAATATCAAAACAGCAATTAAGTCTTAATTGATTTGTTAAGCTGTTTGATATAAACATCTAAATTCAACACCAGGTATTCTAATACAATGCATTTCACTTATATATACTTTTAAAGAAAATCAAACTAGTCAAAACTTAATCCATCAATGCCAAATTTCCATCAAACCTTAGAGTGGTTTTCAATAGATCCTCGAAGAATATCAATTTCTTAAATATTTTTATTTTCTTTATAAAATTTTTTTTGAATTTATGTCTTACATTAATTTAATTATGATGCAATACAAATAAATATTTTATGCTAGTCATAATATGATCATTCATTAAGCAACAATGTAATTCATTATTTCTCCTAAAATTTCTTGCCCCCCTTTAAAAAAAGTTCTGCCTACGTACCTGCCTATAATATAAAATAATTTTTAAGATATTAAAATATCAAAATGTGCTGGGGTTAATATGGACCCCACAGTGCTAATCGCGGGGTAAAGTCGCCCTTTTTAAAAATTACGAAATATTTTTTTTGGTTTATCGTAAAAGGGCAAATTATATTAATAATTACTTTTTTTTATATTCAAAGTTAGGGGCCAAATTAATTATTTTTCTCCCCTTTGCTTATTTGGCGAAAAGAGGTATGAAAATATTGTTAATTGGGGGAATGGAAAACAAACAACATTTATAATTGTTAATGGACACGAGTTTTGGCAAACAAGTAAAAAGAGGGTTTTTGCTTATGTCAAAAACAAACATTTGTATTATAATTTTTAATTATGGCGCGTTCAGATTTCATTCATTTTTTTAAACCAAAAATTTAAAAAAAAAGTTTATTAATTTTTTTAAAACTTTTTTTATAATTATTTTCTTATTTGGCGTCTTTTTAAATGCCATTATTAAAAAAATAAAAATTTAAGATTTTTAAAAATAGGAATTAAGTTTAAACGTGCCCTTACCTTATAGAGCTTGTCTATGTTTGACCACATTATTGTCAACTATAACATGCATTAGTAAGGACACTAGCTGCCAGAATCCTATTTTCATCTACCATGTGTTGGGCAAAAAAAACAAGTAATAAATAATTATTTAAGGCCACCAAAATGAGTTTTCTTTTGCAAAAAAACGCGAAATTTTAAATTCCTCTGGATTTTAAATGAGAGAATAAAAATCGTTTTATATTTTATGTTGACAAAAGGCCTTTAAACTAAAGGAAAAATAAAACTAATCATTAAAATTTTTATTTAAGTACTTGTAAATATAATATTAATTATTTTATCTATCGTCATTTTTTTATGAAATTCGACAAATAAAAAAAATATTGATTTTTTTTAATTTTTGCTTTGCATGTGGCCTAAAATAAAGAATTAAAGATACTTTTGATCATCAACAGATATCAATCGCATAAAAAAGTTTTTGACATTGTAACGAAATGATTTCCATGGCCTTCTCACATATATTTTACGTTTTGAAGTTTACGCTCTTGGCTATTTTGTTACGTCTATACCAAAAAAATGGCCCTTTTTGACCAAGTGACAGATTTTGCGACCTCGAAAGTATTCTAAAAAAATTAAAAAAAAAATTTTTTTGTAACATTTTTTTTCTTATTAAAGGAGAAATTAAATTTTTAAATATATCAAGCTTTTACATTAAATTTTTAATTATAATATTTGGCATTTCCTAAATAGAACACGATTTATTATTGGTTATTAATGAATATATTATTTGAAGTTTTAATTTAGCAGTTTGGTTGTAATGAATATAAAAAATATCTTTAATTGATTTTTGTTTATAAATCTTTTTTGTTTTTGGTAAAATTCTTTTTTTTTGATATTTTTTAAGTATTTTTGATATTTATGGCTGATTTATAAAGTTTGATTAGAAAAAACGTTAACGAATCTAAAAACTTAAGATGGCAGTCTCTGTATTTAACTCATGACTCTCAAAAATATGTTGACGGTGTGATATTAATATTAACTTTTCTGTAAATAATTTACATAATCACTCCAAATTTTTATAGAAATAATAGCCAATTTAAAAAAAGTAAACTAAAAAAATATTTAATATGATATAACTAGTGTTTTGGTATTTATCTGTGTTAAGGCATTGACATCATGATTCTTTTGGAGCATTTTTGCAATTGCTACCGCATCAATTATAATTTCTAAAATTAATACTTTTGTTTTTTGGGGGGAAAGAAAAATTTTTTTATCAGATTTGCTATGTCCTATATTGCAAAAAAAAAATAAAAATAGGGTTTAATTTTTTTTACAGTTTTAAATAAAATAGTGATTCTTTTCCGTCTTCTGTCACAATTATGTATTATGTTTTGAACCTGTAGATAGGATTAATCTTAGATGAATACATAAATGTAAAGTTTAAAGAGAAATATTACTTTGCATTATATAAAGATTTATATATTTTGGAGGCTAGTACTAATGTAATGCTCAAAAATAAAATAATAATAATAATGCAAAAGAAAAATAAAATAATAATTTTTTTTCCTAAAGTAAAATTGACAAAACTAAAATAGGTTTTATTTATAAATTGGTCAAACAAGAAATATTACTTTACATTAATAAACATTATTACGATTGATGACACAGTAGAAAAATTTTAACAAAACAGTCATTCCTATTTAATGCCACAAAGAAACATACAAAAAAAACATGTCAAAGAAGGGTTTAAGGGTTGACTCTTTAATCTATCTACCAATATATCGAGGAGATTTAATATTTTTCATTTTGTATACATTAAAAATAAATATATATATGTATGTAATATGTTTAATGCAATACAAATAATAAATTGCCATATGTAATGACACAATTTGTATGCTAAGTCTGATCCAATTCCTTTTTTTTCCTTTAAGTTTTCAAAAAATGACACATTGATCTAATCATAACACATCAAAATCTAGGCAAAGATTTTCCTTTAGACACGATTTTTATAAAATAGTGCTATGCATAACTTAGAGGTCATAGCCAACCTATTGTACCCTCAACAGATCCGGAAAAAAACCTGTTATCCATTTTGACTTTTGAGCCCGACTTAGACTCAGCTAGACCGGCCAGCTATTGAAACTAATTTATATTGTTAAATTATTAAAACTTTGACTCTGTCTGAAAAAAAAACAACAGATTATTCATTTAATATAATCGTTAATAATAATAAGAAAATAATACAAAATTAAAAAATAAATATTGGTAACAAATGGCTGTCTCTCTCAGTTTTAAAAAATATAAATTATTTACATATACAATTGTACAATAATAAAATACAAGAATTTATTTTGGAAGTATATTTATTTTTTCTTTTTAATTTCATAAATTTTAATTTGCAAATAAAGGTGTGGTGAAATCAGGAATTTTCAACCATAAAACTAATAAAAATTTAGCTTAATTTGATCTAAATATTGTGCAAATGTTTCTGCCCAGTTCTCTTAAACAGGGCTGATCGAACTCGACCCCTTAGCAAGTTTAATGGGTTTAAAGGACTTAGTGTATGAATATTTAGGGCATTCCAATGGCATAAAGCATTCAGGTTATCTCAGTAAAAATATCCTAACTCTAATTTTTTTTTAGCTAAACCTAAATATATTAAAATATTTATTACGATACATATACTTCCGTAAATTTTTTAATGTAATATTATTTTTTATTATTAAATTACACTGGACAACAAAAAAAACCTACATCCACGAATTTTTAAGGGTTTTGTAGAAAATTTTCTTGCGATAACGATCCCGGGTTTAGTTTTTTTTCTAAGGCCTCCAAATTTTATTAAACCGCGTCCAAAGTTCAGAAAAAAATTTAAAAATTTTTTTTTACTATTAATTCTACAAAAAATCAGTTGGCATATTCAGATTCCTTATAAAAAAACATATCTAAAAAAGGTTATTACATAAATTTTTAGCAATTTACTTTCAAGTTATTTAGGATCAAAAAATGGAGTTTATGACAAAAACCACTAATTTTACAAAAATGTAAAAATAAAAAAAAATTAAATATTAAAAAAAAATTTAAACCCCTTAAGTTAATAATGAATGTTTTTGTTATCTAAATATATTTTTAAACTTTTGTTACTACCCATAGGTTTTATGATATAGAAGCCCAAAATACCCCCAAAATTGAAAAATCTCAACTTTGACACCGAATAACTAAAAATCTGAGGCCTTGGCTAAAATTCTGATTTCATATTCGTGATCAGCGCCAAAAACTTGACCAAAAACCATAGTTGCCATAAATGTTGCTTAGGGTCGCCCAAAATTTGTTGTCCAGTGTTATTTACTATCAAAATACCTAAAAATAGATTTTTTTTTGAAATAACTACGGGTGTTTGATATTCATTATAAATATAATAAAATTTTAATTCTACACAATTTATTGACATTACAATTTTAAGGGCTAGATTTTAAATCGTATTGTTTACACTGCTCACAAAAACATAAACGTTTTTACACGGCTTTGTAGAATTTTCTTGTATATCGATCTTGGGTTTAGTTTTCCTCCAGAGCCTCCAATTTTTTTAATGCAAAACTTTAGAAATAAATCCCCATAATTTTTTGGACTATTTTCCAAAAAACCAATTAGCTATTTGAAAAACATATCTTAAAAAGGTTATTACATAAAATTTATAGCAATTTACTTTCAAATAACTTATCAAAAAAAGAATTTATGAGAAAACCACAGATATTAAAAAACATAAAAATAAAAAAAAATTAATATTAAAAAATTTATAGCCTTACGATAATAATTAATGTTTCCTTAATCTAAATTATTTTTAAACTTTTGTTTCTACTCAAAGGTTTTATAATATAGAAGCCAAAAATATCATAAGAAAAATCTCATTTTTGACATCAAACTATAAATGAGGCATTGGCTAAAATTTTGATTTCAAAATTCGTAGTCAGCACTAAAATCATGAAAAAAAATGAAAGTTACCATAAATGATGCCTAGGGTCGTCCATTTGTTGTCCGGTGTTATCATTTAGGTTAATATAAATTTAGTTAGAAATTCAATAAAATTTTTTAATCTACATAGAGAAATTACTCCGGGTGTAATAAAAAACAATGGTTAACAATTTACGATAAAAAACCATAATTAAAATTTTTTTTTGTAAAAATAAATGAAAAGCGCTCTTAGAAAACGGGTATAAAATTTATAAGTTTTACTAATAGATGAAGTGAGTAGGCGTGAACATAATTTCCGCAGATAGATTTAGGATCTTTTTAGTCCTAAAATAATTGCATTTTTAATTTTTGAAATAAAGAGTGTTTTTTAATAACCCAAACAATAAAATTACTAGTTAAACATAATTAAAAAATGAGAATAGTACAATTTTTGAACATTAAATGAAGTAAAACTTTGTCATAATTTTATCGATTCGCACTACTGAGTGGTGGAATACCATTAGCAATCAAAAATAGACAAATATTATAAGATATATTAAACATTAAGCCCTTATAAAGTTTACACAAGTATAACAAAATATTGCATAAAGATTATTGTCTGATATTCTTCTAATATAATATTTCATTTTAAAAAAATGTCACACAAGCAAATTCGTAAGAATATGTAGTTGTTTAGCCTGGGACAAAATAAATTGTTTTGGTTTGTAATATGATTAAATTACTACAGTTGGTTACTCTCAATTTTGTGTCCAAGAAAATGCGAAATACAAAGATTTATTATTTTTAAGAGCTCTAGGATTTGTCCATAATGCTGTCACCCTTGGATTCCATATCACCCTCCCCTTAAGTTTTTTTAATATGCCAAAATAATGAAATTGAATGAGCAAAAAAATCTTTAGAGCGCGTGAGAGATGGATTATATTTTTTTTCCCATTTTTAATATTTTCCTTCTTTTCATTTCTTTCACTCGTGTATTTATTTCTGTTCATTCCGTCTTGTATTCTACATTTTTGACCTATGTTATTGCGTTGGACAAATCACATATATATATATATATTCATTAAATATGATTTTGTATATTTTGTGGCAACGCAATTTTTTTGATTTTTTATATTGTATATTTACACTGTACAATTTGTATCTCTAACGGAATTAGATTAGGAAACAAGCAAACAAAAACTAAATTTATCAATATTTTATTTTTTTGAGATTTTTACTTATCAGATATGTATACAGTCACATTCAGGTTAGTATGACGGTTGTTGCAGTATTGAGTAATTCTACCTCATCGCCTTAATGAGAAACGCGAAGACGTGAATCTTCTTTAAATTTTGATCCCACAGTACGGAATTGCATGGTTACCAATGTAATCATCTGCCTTTCAAAAAAGGACCTTTTAAAAGACCTCACTCATGGCACAAATATAATCTAATATATTTACGGCGCGAAAAATCATATTAATATAATAATAATATTATAAAATGAGATTGGAAAATATTTTTTTGGAGAACGAACATATTTATGTAATATCACATTTTATATATATACCAAGAATATCGTTGGTCACAAAATGTGATATATGGCCGTGCATATTGAGAGATTGAATGAATCCTTAGGAGGAGACTTTTTTTTTTGACTTTGTCAAGATTAATTTTGTCTTTTTCGGGTTTGAATGGACAACCTGTGCCTTTTTAAGCAAACAAAAAGGTGGGGGGGGAGAGGGGCTTAAAAGGCATTATGTAACACTTTGGAGAATGGGAAACAAGTAACTATAAACGTAGGAATAGCGAAAACATAATATTTTGCAAAGATTTATTTTATTTTTAATATATTTTTGTCTCATATTTTTTGGTATCGTGTCATAACAGATACAGATGGATTGGGTAGGTAAGTGGCCTCGCTCCTTCTCTTTCAAGAGCCATTAACCCGTGAACACACAGTGTGATATTTAGCAGTTGAAGTTCACATACTTGTGTTTACCTTAGGTCATGGCTTATTAAGTTTTTTTAAATCAAAATTGTTAAAATACAAATAATTTATGCGATTTTGTAAAAATACAAATTTTAAAAATAAATGCACAACCTCGGCGTGAGATTAAAGAACAGGTACACATTTGTAAAGAGTGTGGTTTGCCAATAAATTTTAATTTAAGCTATTTTTAATATATCATTGAGATTTATTCTTCTATATAATTGTTTTAAAAGGTAAAATATTTATTGAAAAACAAATATTAATAATCTTTAAGGTTCCTGAGCATGGGTGATATTTGTACTATGGGCTATTGTTTTTGCCATGCTGGCGTATATTTGCAGTTAATTTTATTAATTTATAATTATGGACGCAAAATAGCCCTTGAAATGCGTCTTGTTAATGATAAAAGGTACAAATTGTTAAAGAGTTTGAATCGCGTTTTTATGGCAACAAGTAAAAAATTATTCGATAAAACTTTTGCCATTTTAGGTTTGCAACTTCTAGTTAAATTTTTAAAAAAAATTTAATTTGCTTAACCAATGCCTGTTTAATTGCGACAACTATCAATCCGTTTTTATATTCCATAAACAATATTTATAAATTACATGTAGAGATGAGAAAAAAGACGATTCAATAATTTATGACACAAAACCGAAAAAAAAATGGCTTGAGTTTAGTTTTCATATATTATTTCAATTGGGGAAAAGAAAAATGATGATTTATTAATAGCCTATACAGGCCATAAAAAAGGAGGAAAATATATAAAACAAAATTATATATAAAATTCATGTCACCAGCGAAAAAAAAATAGAAATTTTACCAACACCAAAAAAAAGAGGGTTCCACTAATTTAATCGATATGAAAATTACTTAATCGTGAATAATTGCATTATATATGGATAAAAAAAATAAACATTTTTTAATATTTCTGCACGCTACACTAACCATTTTGACTCTGTCATTTATATAATTAATAATATTCGTAAATTAAAGAGCTGGGAGTTAATTAAATTTGCTTGTCTTGTCAAATGATATTTTGAAATTCAGGTTTTTAGAAACGGGTGCGTCCAACCCTAAGAGATTTTTAGAAATTAATTTCTCCTAGTTTCGAATTATAAAGGTTTTTTTAATACTTGCTGCTTTATGAAAATTTAAGGAGACAATTGCATTTTTCCAAATTGTTTAGGTTAATTTAGCCCAAAGTTTTAAATTTGAAACTTATAGGTAAATTATTTAAATAAAAAAACATTGTTAAAAAAAATTAACTACGACAAAAATTAATACAACGGTTAGCCACTTTCGGTTATAACTTTCTATTCTTCCATTGTAAATAGATATTTTATAATAAATTCGCCCTTACAAATTTCGCATCCTTAATTATGTATCTAAATTAATTTTAATAGCTATCTTATAATAGTTATTTCAAATAAAAATTAATAAAAAAACTTAGATGAATATTAATTCTTCATACAGTTTAAATATCTATTATAAATCAAAATAGCATATTTTGTTTTTAACAAAAATGTTTAATATTTGTAGATTTGCCGAATTCTGAATTATGCATCCTTGTGCTATTTTAAATATATCAGCATCAAAGTGCTAAATAGATGAAATAGAAGCTTGTCTTGTTCGGAATTTATTTTTCGACATAAACCAGTAGGGAAATTTATATTTCGCAGCTCGGCCTGCCTTACCTTTTATTTTATTAAAAAAACGCAGGGACACTATATGTTTGCAGAAAAAAATTTAGGTCCTTTAACCGAAAGCTTAAAATACTCTAATATCAATAATTTTAATTACCTTTACCGTTTTTATCAGCAAAAATTCAATTTAATGTCAAAAAATGCCAAAGTAATTAAACTTTTTGACACTTTAAAAATTTTATTCTAAGCGTGAACAATTTAACAAAAACTCAAAGCTTAGATAATTAATTTAATCTAAAAATAAGACAAATGTAATATATGGATATTTTAAAAACGAGCCTAGGCAAAATATAAATAACAGTGGAAACAAATATAATTTGAAGAAATGTGAGGAAATACGAGTATTGTTTAGCCTAAACTTTATTTATTCTATAAAATTTTTATTTTTTTTTCACTAATTATACAAAATATGTAATGATTGTTTTCAGTAAAATTTACAAATAATTTATATATTAAAGAAATAATTTTTCATATGTTTTTGAATCAGGCACGATTCTAGACCCCTTTTGGGGGGGGGGGGCAGTGCCCCCCCCCCCCCCCCAAAGTTTTTGATTGCCCCTCCAAAAAAAATTAAATTTGCCCCCCCCCCCCCCCCCAAATACATAGTAATTTTATGTTTGCCCCCCCAAATAAATTTGAGTTTGCCCCCCCCCCAAATACATAGTAATTTTATTTCTTCCGCATAATATAATTAAATTTGCTCCGTCAAAAATATATAAATAATATTATTTTATAAATATTTACTTTTTTAAAAGTGTTTTTATTCATTAATACTTTTTAGCCGCAAGAGAGATCAAACTAACACAAATATATAGAAAAATTTGATTTTACAGAAAGCTTTATACTTGTGAAACCAATTCATAAATCAGATGCCTAAGAAATTTTCTCAGTTAACAACAATCTTTTGTTAGAATATAATCTAGAACTAAAGAACCTGATCGCACAATGCTACGATGGGGCGAACGTAATGCCCGGAAAAAAATGGTGTTCAAGTATTTCTAAGCAAAATAGCTGGGCACCATGTCCCGTATATTCACTGCTTTAACCACCGATTGCCTTGTTGTAAAAGATTGTCTTATTTTATGTGAAGGGAAAGATTTTTTTGATAATTTTTCTTCCCTTCATAAATTTTTTCAACATGATGCAATCAAGGTATTTAGTGAATGCGGGACCATATCCCGGATGTTGCCCCATTGGTGGTGTGGTCACTACCTGCCCATTGTTTTTTTTTAAATTACACTGAAATATTTAATATTCTTATAAAATTTAAAAATAAAAAAACTTTTATATCTTCAGGTCACAGGGCCGAATCGGGGTTTTTTGACCATGTTTATAATCATCTATTTATTTTTGTGTATTTAATTGAAAAATTATTTTATTTATTAAAAATAATTATAGATCAATTTCAATGCAGAACGATTTATATTTCTAAAACTTCTGGTTTAATACACCATTGTTTGTTAGAAATTAAACAATTAAGAAATAAAAATACATTTGAAGATTTCAAATTGTTTTGATATTAATATTTTTTTATATGACAATAATTTATCTATAAATAAATGAAAAACTAAACCTAAAGATTTTTCAGATTTTTATTTATTTTCTACTAATAAGTTTGAAAATATTTTAAATTTTAATTATGAAGTAAAAAGTATTAATTTTAATGTTATTGATTTATTTATATTTTGATAATAGATTTTTTACCGATAATAGTTGTTTAAAATCTTTAGATTCCCTTTAAAAATTTGATTAACCTTTATTTTAGATATAAATAAATTAGAGCCTCTTTTAAAAATAAGTAATATTGATAAAAAATTAATTATCTAAAGATTTTGACGTAGCCAAAAATTTTTTAATAAGAAACTTAATAATTACAAAGAATGTGTTACTATTAATTTTGTTAAATTTTTATATGATTACAATAATGCGTTTTCTAAATCTATTTGACATTTTTCCTATAAGTTTGTTAATTGGCTCCTCAACGTCGAGTTGTGAGGCCACATTTTCTTCTTTAACAAGGATAATAACGGCTGACAAGTAGTGACCTGCTTAAAAGTGATTTGATTCTTTTAGAACACGAAAAATCATTAAGTAGGGGCGTTGAATTTTGATGAATATTGTAATAATTAAAATCCTCTAAGATAAAATAGTTTGATCAATACAATACACTGCTCATAATCAACATGCTTACTGTTTTAACATGGTTGCAAACTTTTGTATGCGCATTTAACGTTTATGTTCATGTTTTATTTAATTTTTTACCCTTATATTAATAACTAGTTACATATAACTAGTGCTTTTTTATATATATTCTTCCAAAATAGCATACTTGTACATTTTGTTTTCATGATAATCAATCTTAATTTCACTTTTCATTGTCTAAAATTCAAAGTATTATATAATTCATTTTTTTCATTCATATATATCATATTTTTAATTTTCATGCGCAATGATACCAAATGATAAAATTATACTTACAATTAATTTAAATCTCATATCTTTTTAAGCAAATTTTAGTGAAAACAATTAATTTTAACATATTCAATTTATAAACTCATTTTTTTTAATTAAAGAATATAATAAATTATTATTAATTTGTTAAAAAATTTTGAACATGGATTCTATTGTTGTACATGTATATTTTTTGCCGTGACCGAAGGTCACGGCCAATTTTGCCGCAGAAGGCGGCAAAAAAAAATTTTCTGCCCCCTCACTTTTTTTTGCCCCCCCTAAAATGGAAAAGCTAGAATCGGGCTTGTTTTGAATACCGGGAAAAATGTCATTTTTGGCATTATTTCTTCTGAATGTTTTTAGCATGTGAGATTGTATAATAAACTAAAACAATATAAATAAAAGTTAGAATATAATGAAGTATTTATTTAAAAGATTACTTTTAATTTAGATATCTCCGTTAACTAATTAAAATTCTTTGTCTTATTAAAAAAATAATAGGACATAAATTTTTTAAAAAAAATTTAAAATTGACTCTGCTGAGCCAACTGACCATTTTTATGTAAACATGAATATCATTGTGCCCGCTACCTATGTGCTGTCATCCAAATGATCTTTGTTTTCTCGTAAATGGTCAAAATGTCAGAATATCTATATATAATGTTCTTGTATTTTAATAATCCCCAGCGGACGACAATTTAACTCATAACTCTTATATATTGCCTTATAAAAATGTTAATAATCAATATGATATGTATAATAATAATACTATTACAAAAGAAGAATATATTTAACTGATTTTATCTACAAAAGAGAAAATCGGGTAGATATTGGTGTATGTAAAGATAAAATCACATATTCAAAATATTGCGACGATCGTCTATTTTACTGGTTTATCGTTTCATAAGCAAAAATTTTCATAAATTCTTAATATTAGTCAGCTATGTTCTTTTTTAGATATGTATAAGATTAAATAAGTGAACTTTTTTGATACTAAAGCTAACATTTAATCAATGCCTAAACTGGAGACCGGGGAGGTGTAGGCTACCCCTGCGAAATATTCAAAATTGCTACATCTATCCTCTGATATGCATATAAAAATTGTTTTAAGAATGTTGCTATATTTGTTTGTTTATCAGGTGCACATATCATAAAATTATTTTTATATTTTTATTTATGATCCTATTCTCTTACTCAAGAAATCTCCACCCTTTTTTAATATTTGCCTCTCTTCTTGGATGGTTCATTTCATCTAGATAATCAAATTTGGGGTGTCACATGATTATTAAAATAGCAACTAAATAAATATCAGAATTTTGGCGTTGTTTTTCTTTGTATCGTAAGCCTAACATAACAAATTATTTGTTGTAAAAAATCGAAATATTTTGATAACATAATCGAATAATAATTAGTTTATGAGGGTTATATACATAACAATAATAAAAACATAAGGCTAATTTAAGCATTTTCATATATATATATATGATAACATAAAAAAATAAAAATTAAAAAAAAATTAAGTGGTAAAATTTAAGCTTAGCTAAAGAAGGTACAATTTAAGGACCAACATTTAGTTTTTTTAAGATGGACTTGGCAGAGTTTGAGGTGTTGTCATTTTGTAGAGTTGAAAGGTTGCATGTTATAAATTAGCGAAGGGGGACTATTTTGAGGATTAATTGGCTTGGGCAATTGCTAAACCGGATGATAGAGAAGACTGGGAAGAGGAGATTTAATTGAAATCATATTAAATATTTTATTGAATTGTTAGTTAATATTATATTTCTTTGTCATAACATCGTGTGACAATTGTGTGTAGCCACGCTGGTCTTGTAGGTCACGGTATTCTAAACAAAAAATTTGAAACCTATTAGTTCCCTCCATCTAAATATAATTAAACCTGACATATTTTAATTATGTCTTTTGGGATAAAATAAAAAAGGATATTTTAAATTTAACAGCGCCTTTTCTAATTGTATTGTACATAACTCTGTTAAAAACAACTCTTATAATTTTGTTTCAATGTTAATTACCCGTTAGTTGAAAAAGACATCAAAAAATAGCGAGAACTTTTCTTTCTGATTTTAGCTCACATCCATCCCTCATTTATGTTTTTATTCCTGCTATTATGGTACCCACTAGCAAATTTTTGTTTTTGACAAATACAAAACAGATTAACAAAAACACATAGTCAAAAAACAAATACAGTTTGGCACAAATAAAAAAATGCAAAAAAAAAATTCTTATTTTTATTTTAAGCTCATTAATTTAAGTTTGAAAGTAATTTACATAAATATTGCAATAGAAACTTATAAGATTTAAGAAGTAATTATTAAAGAAAATGTTATATAAAAAAGTTTTAGTTTTTAAATATATTTATACAAAATATATAAAATGTTTTTTGCATTGTATATAAACTTCATAAAAAATATGTCCTGCAATTTATATATTCGATTAATATTATTTTAAATAGTTTAGCTCAGTGGCAAACCTTCTCTCTAATTAATAATGATTAGAGGCAGATTAATATACTATTATTGCATGCTTATATTAAACAGTCAAATATCAATGTCGAAAAAAGAAGTTATTAACATTGAAATAAATCCACATGATGGCCTTATCTATATAAATATTTCATTTTTTTTTAGTTTTTGTTGCCTTCGAAGAGAAGATCGTCGAAAATACCATAAAGAGAAAACATTCAAAAAATTTTTTGCATTTAAATCTCATTTAACATATATTTTTATCTTAAATAATTAGAAAAAAATTTTTAAGTATATCAATGACATTAAGAAATTAGAGAATTTATCCCCCCAACTTAAATACGATATAATATGGGGATTTAATACAGGCACAATTCTAGACGCCCCCCCCCCCCCAAAAAAAAAAATTTGAATTTGCCTCCCCCCCATAAAAATACATAGTAATTTTATGTTTGCCCCACCCCCCCCCCCCCCCCCCCAAATACATAGTAATTTTATTTTTGCCCTCACAAAAAAATTTAACTGCCCCGCCCCCCCCCTTAAAATACGTTTAAATATTATTATTCTTCCACATAATAAAATTAAATTTGCTACGTCAAAAATATCTAAATAATATTAAAAATATTTACTTTCTTTACAAAGTGTTTTAATTTATCAACACTTCGCTATGATCAATCTAACACAGAGATTATTTCTGTTGTTATTTGATATATAAAAAAATTTGATTTTACAGAAAGCTTTATATTTGTGATGCCAAAGAAATTTTCTCACTTGTCAACAATATTTTGTTAGAATATAATCAACCAAAGAACGGGGAAAATGGGGGTGTTCAAGTATTTCTAAACAAAATCGCTGGACATCATGTCCTGTAAATTCACTGCTTTAACCACCGATTGCATCTTGTTGTAAAGATTGTCTTGAAAAATTAAGTGAAGGGAAAGATTTCTTGATATTTTTCTTCCATTCATAAATTTTTTCAACATGATGCAATTAGAAGTTAGTGAATGCGGAAGCTCGGCTGTTGCACCATCGGTTATGTAGTACGCCATTGTTTTTTTTAAATTACATAAAAATTATACTCTTTCGAAAATTAAAAATATTTTTTTTTATATCTTTAGGTCACATGGCCAAAGCGTCGGGTTTTTTGACCATATTTATAATCATTAATTTATTTTTTTGTTATTTATAAATAATTAATGATCAATTTCAATGTAAAACGATTTATGCTTCTAAAACATTAAACATTAAAAAAATATACATTTGAATATATATTCAAAAACTTATTAGATGTATATAATACTTTTTTAAATGACAATAATTTATCTATGAAAAAGAAAAACTAAACCTAAAGATTTTTCTGATTTTTATTTATTTTCTACTTATAAGTTTGAGAATAGCACAGGTCAACAAATATCAATGACAGAAACGTGAACTTTATGAAAACATAAAAGAATGCATCCCCTGATGGCCTAATCTCATATATATTTTTTGTTGTTCTTGGTTTCATTTGTCTTTGGCTCCTTAGATCCGTCTATAACGAAAAATGACTTTTTTTGACCAAATTGATAGATCTAAAAAAATAATTTAAATATCTTTTTTGAATATAAAAATCCCTACTTATATTTTTCACAAATAAGAAATAAATTTTATTAATATATCAAGTTTTTACATCGGCATTAGGATAATACAAAATTTTTCGCGTCCAAACTTAAATACGACACGATATATGTTCTAATGAAACTATTATTTGAAGTTTAATTTAACAATTTAAATATTGTATATATGCAATAAAATTTCAATTTATTTTTTTTTTAATCTTTTTTGGTTTTTTGACCTTTTCTAAAATTTTAATGTTTATAAGTGACTAACTAAGTTTGATTAGGTAAAACAGCAAACGGATTTGATATTCCGATGTCAGGTTTGATCTCTTATATTTAACTCATAACTCTCAAAAAATTGTTCACCTTTGTAATTTAAATAATAATGATGAATTAAAAAGTATTTATTTTAATAATATTGATTTATATGATTCTTTTTAAAATAGAATTTTTACCGATAATTTTTATTTAGAACCTTTAGATTCCCTTTATAAATTTAATTATCCTTTTTTAGATATAAATAAAATAGAGCCTCTTTTTAAAAATAAGTAATATTGATAAAAATTTAATATCTAAAGAATATGACATAGCCAAAAAAAATTTTATAAGAAAACTTAATAATTACAAAGAATGTGTTACTAATGATTTTGTTAAATTTTTATATATAAAGATGCGTTTTCTAATCTATCATTTTTTCTACAAGTTTGTTAAATGGCTCTTAGAATTGAGTTATAAAGCCACATTTTCTTCTTTAAAAAGGATAATAACTTATAGGCAAGTAGTGACCAGCGTAAAGGTGATTTGGTTCTTCTAGGACACGAAAAATCCTTACCTCGGGCGTTTAATTTTGATGAATTATATAATTTAATCAAAACAACCTCCAGTATAAAATTGTTAAATTGATAATAACTGCTCATAAAGCTAATTATTGCTCACTATTTTAAGACATGGTTGCATATTTTTTAATGCCCATTTAATTCTGTTCATGTTTTATTCAATTTTTTACCCTAATATTAATTACTAGTTATATATAACGAC
This sequence comes from Acutogordius australiensis, assembly GCA_030555515.1. Taxonomy (NCBI): domain Eukaryota; kingdom Metazoa; phylum Nematomorpha; class Gordioida; order Gordea; family Gordiidae; genus Acutogordius; species Acutogordius australiensis. The sequence goes on along the minus strand of JAUIRJ010000240.1, from coordinate 11,722 downwards.
TGTTTTTTCATATATATTCTTCCAAGAGAGCATACTTATACAATTTGTATTCATGATAATCAATCTATATTTTACTATTCATTTTTTAATATTCAAATTTTATTTATGATTCATATATATATATATATATATATATATATCATATTTCAAATTTTCATGCGCATTGATACCAAATGATAAAATTATACTTACAATTAATTTCAAAATCTTGTATCTTTTTAAGCAATGGATATTAGTGAAAACAATCAATTTTAATTCACATATCCCATTTGTAAACGCAAAAACAAAAATTTTTTCAGCCCTCTCCCCCCCCCCCCCCAACGAGTTTTTTGCCCCGTGGAAAAGCTAGAATCGGGACTCATTAAATATATTATTTGGATTTAATTTAACGTTATTCAGAATATACAAAACAATATTGTTTTTAAGTTTTTAATTTTTAAATATTTTTATAACAATTTAATGTTTGTAACTGACTTAAATTTGATTGGAACAAAAGGTAAAGGGCAAGTTATCTAATGTAAAAAAAATAATTGTTATTGGCAAACAATTATTAGAATAACCTTATGATTGTTGTGTTGCCTAAACCATATTTTTTCAATAATATATTGCTTCTTCCTTTGTTAAATCAATAAAGATATTATTATTCAATAAAATAGGTTAACAAATATCAATGTCACAAAAGAATTTTAAACTAAAATGAATGAATCCCAGTGATGGCCTAATCTCTTAAATATTTATTCCTTATTTTTTCGACTTCGGCGATTTTGCGACGTCCATATCGACTACATGGTCTTTTTGTCCAAATTGACTAATTCGTTAAAATATCCCAAAGGAAAATAATTTAAGAATTTCTATGAAATTATATTTAAATCACTTTTAACGTATATTTTGTGTTCAATTAATTTTTGTTTTTATATCTTTTTGTTTTTTTTTAACACTTTCAAATTTTAGCTGACTTACAAAGTTTAATTAGAAAAAAGGTTCGAGCAAATTTTTTGCTATATTAATTTTGCTCGCTTGAGCCAAAGCCTTGAAGAACATGGCGCCAATATATGAGAAAAGGTCCAATAAAAATATTAAACCCATCTGTGGTTTATTAAGCTACTAAATAATTACATCAGGTTATGAATCATTTACAACAAAAACTTTAAAAATAAAATTATTGATAAATATAACATTTGAATTGTCATTTATTTGCAACATTATTAATATTATATAATTCATTAAATTACATTTTGCAGAATTTTTATAATTAACACATGTCAACAAATATCATTTTCAGAAAAATTTTTTTTCATAAATATGACGGCCTAATCTTAAATATATTTTTCGTTTTTCTTTGTTTCTTCCGCCTTTGGTTCCTTAGATCCGTCCATAAAAAAATGGTCTTTTTTTGTGACCTCGAAAATACCGTAAAATGAAAAAATTTATGTTTTATAAAAATCCCTTGTAACCTATGTTTATATGAGAAATAAATTTTTGCATTATATTAAGCTCGTACATCAGCAATAATACTTTCGCGTCCAAACTTAAATAAGAAACGGTATATTATAGGTGTTTACTGTATATTATTTAAAATTTGAGTTTTAACAGTTTGGCGTTATGAATAAATAAAAATCAATTTATATTTGTTTTTTATTTTTTCTAATATCGGACTAAAGAATTATAAAACGGTTAACGGATTTAAACATTATTAAAATGGCTTGATCTGTAGTGAGCTCCTTTCAAATTTGTTTACCTGTGTAATTTTATGACTCCGACCGTTTTTTACGAGGTGCCGAAATGTTAATTTTATTTTCTTTAAATAAATAATAATTTTCTAGTTTAAGAAATTTAGGCATCAAACTTAGAATGATATTTAATATATAAGGTCAAATACAAAAAGAAAAATAAAATAACAACAAACACGAATTTTAAAATAATTAAAAGCATGGTTGGCAAAAAAACCAACAAAAACAAACACGCCAGTTTTTACATTGCTGAGCTCAAGCCGCTTCAAATATACCCTAAATATTTGGGGCAATTTTTTTTTCATATAGGCTATTGTTAGACACAAGTTAGAATTTGAATAGTTAAAGATTATAGTTGGGCTAGGGCCTTAATTATTTGTGAGTTAGGGCTCATTATGTTTAGATTAAATCATGGCTAAGATTATGCTTACTTTAAATAAATTTTACTTGGGCCGGATAGCCTGATTAATTTTTTCAATTTCATTTATTTCAACTACGTCTATAACTCCAAAAAAATGAAATTAAGGCCAAATATATTGGCCATCCTTTGAATTTTTATTTTCACTAATTCAATCATAAGAATTTTTTGCCCCTTTAAAGGTTTTATCTTTGTCGCAAACATATATGCAAGCAAAAGTTATGTATAATTTATGATGTATACGTTTTTATCTTGTAACATTTTTCTGAATTTTAGTGACTCGATGCTAGCCATAATCTATTTTATTTTTAAAGAAAAATGGTTATTTTTATTGAGACTGCTAGAGCATTGGGGATATACTAAATTATTTATAGGCGCTTAAATCCCACAATTGTTTTCACCAATCTCCTCTATTTCAAGAGAGAAAAACCGAGTTTGCATGGGGGCGTCGCGGTGTGTTTTGGTCTGTCTCCCGCTTAATTTGGTTAAACTATCGGAGCTCTTAAATAATTCATAAAATATTTATTTGTAAGAGAAAGACACACAAAGAACCGATCATGGTAAGTTCACAAAATTGTTGAGCTATTACAATTTTTTTTCGCAATAAGAACGCTGGAATGCCAAACTGACGCTTTTATTTTTATGTCACGGAAGTGGCGAAATATAAGATTTGGATTGAATGCAGGACTATGCAGTTTAAGGGCAACTCTGTAACCATTTTTATTTGAATATTTGATGCTGGTAATTGTCTCCGTGTTCCTCGAAACCAGGCATATTACACTTTTGATTCAAAGATATAATCTAGTTAAAACAGCTGCCATGGGTTTTTAATAGAGTGAACCGTTAGGTCAAGATGTGTAAAGCTACAAACAGATTTTGAAATTTATGAACTAACTTTCGACCTGGCCTGCTATTTTATAAATTTTAGAATCCGTTTATTCTTTTTTTAATCTGTCTTAGTCAATTATCTCATTTTTGTTGATTTACGATCATCCATCCTATATTTACTTAGCTCTGCCAAATATTATCAATAATATGTTTTTGAGTTAATTGATCTATTACACGGTCATGCATGATACAGTTAGTGCTATTCAACCTATTACATTTTCATCCAGATAAAATTAGTTTACTATTAATTGCCAACTAAGCCATCGGTTTGTATCATTATTAAATTTTTAGTCAAAATAAACCAAAAACAAATTTGGCTTAATAAAATAATTAATTACTTGGCCAATTGATTTATTATCTTTGAAAGTGATTTATTGATAGTATGAGATAAATATTCTTAATTTTACTTATTCATTATTAATTACAAATTGTTCTGGCACTTTTTCATTTTATTACAAATTCCACATTCTTAAATAAAAACTCACCATTACAACTTTTTGTTGTTAACATAATCGAACTTTGTGAGCCATCTACAAACATTTAAAATTTATTAGTAAATGTTTACAGGCACGATTCTAGACCCCTTTGGGGGGGGGGGGGGCCCCCCCCCCCCCCCCCAAAAAATACATAGTAATTTTATGTTTACCCCCCCCCCCCCCCCCCCCCCCCCCCCAAATTGAATTTGCCCCCCCCCCCCCCCCCCCCCCCCCCAAATACATAGTAATTTTATTTCTTCCACATAATGTAATTAAATTTGCTCCGTCAAAAAAATTTAAAAAATATTATCCTAAAAATATTTACTTTTTTTTAAAGTATTTTTATTCATTAATACTTCTCATCCGCAAGAGAGATCAAACTAACAGAAATATATAGAAAAATTTGATTTTACAGAAAGCTTTATATTTGTGAAACCAATTCATAAATCTGATGCCTAAGAAATTTTCTCAGTTAACAACAATCTTTTGTTAGAATATAATCTAGAACCAATGAACCTGATAGCACAATGCTACGATGGGGCGAACGTAATCCCCGGGGAAAAAAATGGTGTTCAAGTATTTCTAAGCAAAATAGCTGGACACCATGTCCCGTATATTCACTGCTTTAACCACCGATTGCATCTTATTGTAAAAAATTGTCCTATTTTAAGTGAAGGGAAAGATTTTTTTGATAATTTTTTCTTCCCTTCATAAATTTTTTCAACATGATGCAATCAAGGTAGTTAGTGAATGCGGGACCATACCCCGGCTGTTGCCCCATTGGTGGTGTGGTCACTACCTGCCCCTTGTTTTTTTTAAAAATTACACAAAATATTTAATATTCTTTTAAAAATTAAAAATAAAAAAACTTTTATATCTTCAGGTCACAGGGCCGAATTGGGGTTTTTTGAACATATTTATAATCATCTATTTATTTTTTTGTATTTAATTGAAAAATTATTTTATTTCTTAAAAATAATTATAGATCAATTTCAATGCAGACGATTTATATTTCTAAAACTTCTGATTTAATACACCATTGTTTGTTAGAAATTAAACAATTAAGAAATAAAAATACATTTGAAGATTTATTCAAAAATTGTTTTGATATTAATATTTTTTTAAATGACAATAATTTATCTATGGATAAAAGAAAAACTTAACCTAAAGATTTTTCTGATTTTTATTTATTTTCTACTCATAAGTTTGAAAATATTTTAAATATTAATGATAAAAAAAGTATTTATTTTAATATTATTGATTTATTTATATTTTGATAATAGATTTTTTACCGATAATAGTTGTTTAAAATCTTTAGATTCCCTTTATAAATTTGATTAACCTTTATTTTAGATATAAATAAATTAGAGCCTCTTTTAAAAATAAGTAATATTGATAAAAATTCATTATCTAAAGAAATTGACGTAGCCAAAAATTTTTCAATAAGAAATAATAATTACAAAGAATGTGTTACTATTGATTTTGTTAAATTTTTATATGATTACAATGATGCGTTTTCTAATCTATTTAACATTTTTCCTATAAGTTTGTTAATTGGCTCTTCAACGTCGAGTTGTGAGGCCACATTTTCTTCTTTAAGAAGGATAATAACGGCTGACAAGTAGTGACCTGCTTAAAGGAAATTTGGTTCTTTTAGAATACGAAAAATCATTAACTAGGGGCGTTGAATTTTGATGAATATTGTAATTTAATTAAAATCCTCTAAGATAAAATAGTTTGATCAATACAATACCTCATAATCAGCTAATTATTGCTTACTATTTTAACCTGGTTGCAAACTTTTTTTATGCGCATTTAACGTTTATGTTCATGCTTTATTTAATTTTTTACCCTAATATTAATTATTAAATATAACCAGTGTTTTTTCATATATATTCTTCCAAATTAGCATACTTATACATTTTGTTTTCATGATAATCAATCTTATTTCACTTTTCATTTTTTAAAATCCAAAGTTCTATATAATTCATTTTTATCATTCATATATATCATATTTTTAATTTTCATGCGCAATGATACCAAATGATAAAATTATACTTACAATTAATTCAAATCTCATATCTTTTTAACAATTGATTTTAGTGAAAACAATTAATTTTAATTCACATATTCCATTTATAAACTCATTTTTTTTTAATTTAAGAATATAATAAATTACTATTAATTTGTTAAAAAAAAATTTGAACATAGATTTTATTGTTGTACATGTATATTTTTTGCCGTGACCGAAGGTCACGGCCAATTTTGCCGCCGAAGGCGGCAAAAAATTTTTTTCTGCCCCCCCACGAGTTTTTTTTGCCCCCCTAAAATGGAAAAGCTAGAATCGGGCCTGAATGTTTACAAAAGGTTATAAATGTTAACAATATATTGAAGATTTTTTCTATATTTATAACTAAACTGTTACTTCAAATGTTATTTCGAACCCGATATATAAGGTGTCCTCATTTAGGTTTACGGCCAAAAATTCTGTATAACCATATGAATGTAAGAGCTTCATATAGTACTTAAAAATATTATTTCTCATTACAAAAGTCATAAAATTATGAGACAAGCTAATTTTAGACCACCTGCCATCTAAAAGATTTATATATTCGTTTACCGTTTTTTCTAAGCAAGCTTTGTAAGTGAGCTAAAACATCAAATTTTGTAAAAATGAAAAAAAAAAGACAAAAAAATTATTGAAATTTTTTTTATTTAAAACTGCTAAACTCTCTTTTATTAAAATTTAAATAAGATTTTTATTTCAAAATCAATAATATACGTGTCCTATTTAGGTTGGGGGGCCAAATATTCTGTATAACCTAAATGTTAGTTTTTAAGTTTGATAAAAATTTTATTATAATATTTGAGAAATGATTTAAATAGGCAAAGAAATTTTTTTAAGTTTTTGCTTTAGGTAGTCTAGAAGTGCGTTAGTTATTTTGTTGATATGGTCATTTTTTTGGTATATTATAGACGAAGGCAAAAGAAATTTCGAGGCCACCAGGTGTCCCCAGCGTCTTGTTATTTCACATACTGATTTTTGTCGGCCTGTGTTATTTGAGATTTATAAGTTACAAATGATTTCAAAAAAATTATTAAATTTAAGGTGTTCTGGGGGTCGCTAAATACATGGTCAAATTTGGCCAATTTTATAAAACCTAACAAAAATAAGTGTTATTCAGGAAACGGAAAATATATATGAAATAAAACCCTCAAAGATTTTTATTTCCCATTGTCATAATTTTCATTTTTTCACTCATTTATTATTGTCGATTATTTAATACAAAGTTAAAAATATATATCAGTGAAGCACAAACGTGATAACATGACGTGTTTTGCAAGTCCATTTACCAGAGATGCTTACTATTTTGGGTTAAGTTTAAGAAACGATTTAAGTTAAATATTTTTGATAAGTAAATTTTTCTGATTATGTCTAATTTTAAAATAATAAATAGCAATAATCTTTGGTACTTAACTCTACAAATTTATGATTTAATTACACTGGACAACAAAAAAATCCTACATTTTTAATTTTTCTCAGATTGGTGATTACAAATATGAACACCATAAAATTTCTTAGCCCTCCAGATTTTATAAAATTACCTTCAAAGTCAAAAAAATTATTTTTTTTATATTAAAAAAATTTAAAAATTTTTAAATCATTTGAAAGCCCTTTTAACGGGCTTTCCAAATATATTTTACACACCAACTTAAAATAAGTTAAACTCTTAAAAATTTAAATAAATTTCGCTCAACTTATAACCCCTCTTAAGGTTGATGAACTCTATGAATAAATAAATATCTAAATTTTGGGTATGCCAATTCTATTTACTATTTTAATTTTATTACACATTCACACAACAGTCTTACTTTCTTTCTCTACGCATTCATTTACTCGATTTATCTACTGGATATATTCGCAAAAAAACATTCTTCATATTCTCCAGGTTATACTCTTTCTTTTATACCCACCATTGCCTTTTATAAAAATTTTTACCGCCTCGCTTAAAATAAAAAAATAAACCTAGAATAAAATACACATATTAAGACATTATATTAACATATTTCAAAACTGTTTGAGTAATTTGTCCTTACCTTATGCCTATATTTGGAAAAATTTTAACCGTTAATTTAATTTTTTAAGGTCTATTAATAATATAATTAAAGAACCTTATTGCATTTGACGCACAGAATTGACGAAATTACCCTAACCCTCGCAAATTAATTTTGTAGAGGCCTTTAAGTTTCTGAAAGGTTTTTAGAATCATTCAAAAAGTCATTGTGGTTTTTTTTAAAACTTTAAAGCTTTAATTTTAAGCCGCTAAGTTAAAGTTAGTCGAAAATTTTCCAGAGCTAAATCTTAACTAAAGATCCGGTTAATTTTACTTACAGCGTGAATTCTGAATCCATTGCACCAAAAGATTTTGTATACCCGCTCTCCCCTCAAACTTGGGGAATTGTTCCTATATATTTAACAACTTTTTATGAAAATACATTTTTTATTTAGATGATCCGTGAATGTCTCAATAAAGTTGATGATTTTTGTTACATATGTGGTTACTTTACGAGAGGCAGAAAAGGCAACAAAGGCTCCAAATTTTAAAGAAGGTATAGGAAAAATGTTAACAACATATCAAATTTATGGCTGTCGAATGTCATTAAATTCATTTCCTATATTCTCATTTGTACTCCAGAAAATCTAGGAGCGGTGAGCGACCAGGGAGAGCGTTTCCACCAAGATATTTCTTATATGTAAAAGAGATATCAAGGGTTTTGGAATGAAAGCATGATGGCTGATTTTTGTTGGATTCTTGTTCGCGACACTAATGAAAAGCACAACAGGAAATCTACTATGATCAAATTTTAAATTCCTATATTATATTGCAAATTTTATAATAAATATGTTGAATTTAATATCTATAAAGCAGATTAAAGAACATTTTTTAATTTTTATGCATTTGAACTAATTTTTTTTAAAAAACCACAAGGAATATCAAAATATTAATCAAAAATTTGAAATCAGCATAAAAAAATACTCTTAAAAAGTTATTTGGTTTAGAAAAAAATTTATTGAGATTGTGTAAATAGGCATTTGAAATTTAGAGGTGACAAAAAATTGACAACTTTTAATGATATGACATTTTACAAAAAAATAAGTTACTATACGAAAATTCAAACCTAACTTATCTTTCCTAAATACTTGCTTAATCCTGTCCGTTTTTTTATTTTATCTTGTTTTGTTTATTTTAAGAGATTTAGCACGCTAAAAAGGGACATTTTTGGGTATTTTTGCAACTTTAGCCTAGTCCTGTGAAAAATCTAAGGCCTCCGATAAAAAATGGATTTCATATCTAAAATCACCATAAAAAGTTCTCTTAGAAACCGGTAATTTAAAAAATTTAGGCGATGGTGACCCAGATTTTGTTGTCCAGTGTTACCTGTGTAAGTATAAAACGTATTATATTTGATTATATAAAGGTTTTTTTAATAATAAACAATCCTATATTAAAGCTAACACAACATAGATCAAATAATTTTTTTTAAGTCATAAAGGAAAAGTAACATTTGATGCATAATATTTGTTTTGTAATTTATGTCAGGACACGAGCGCATTTATTGAAACACAAATGCATACCTCGTAAATACTTATTGTTGGACATATGTTTCTTTCTTTAAAAATCAGGGTTTGGTGTCCAAATTATAGGATTATATATCAAGGCAACTTTAACATATATGTTAAAAGTGCATAAAGGAATTAGGTCTTAAATTATAACAATATTTTAATGTATTAGGACAGGCCTGATTCTAGCTTTTCCATTTTAGGGGGACAAAAAAAACTCGTGAAGGGGCAGAAAAAATTTTTTTGCCGCATGTGGCGGCAAAATTGGCCGTGACCTTCGGTCACGGCAAAAAGTATACATGTACAACAATAGAATCCATGTTCAAATTTTTTTAACAAATTAATAGTAATTTATTATATTCTAAATAAAAAAAATATTTGCGTTTATAATTTGGATATATGAATTAAAATTAATTGTGTTCACTAATATCAATTGCTTAAAAAGATATAAGATTTGGAAATTTATTTTAAGTATTTTATCATTTGGTATCAATGCGCATGAAAATTAGAAATATGATATATATGAATGATAAAAATAAATTGTATAAAATTTTGGATTTTAGAAAAAGAATAGCAAAATAAGATTGATTATCATGAAAACAAATTGTATAAGTATGCTTGAAAGAATATATATGAAACACTGGTTTTATATAACTGGTAATTAATATTAGGGTAAAAAATTAAATAAAACCTAAACATAAACGTTAAATGCGCATAAAAAAATTGCAACCATGTTTTAAAATAGTAAATAATTAGCTGATTATGAGCAGTGTTTTTTATTAATCTTACAATTTTATCCTAGAGGTTTTGTTTAAATTATAAAATTCATCAAAATTTAACGCCCCGATTTTTCGTGTCCTTGAAAAGCCAAATCACCTTTACGCAGGTCACTACTTAACAGCAAGAAGTTATTATACTTCTTACTTAAAGAAGAAAATGTGGCCTCACAACTCGACGTTGAAGAGCCAATTAACAAACTTATAGGAAAAATGTTAAATAGAATATAAAACGCATCTTTTTAATCATATAAAAATTTAACAAAATCAATAGTAACACATTCTTTGTAATTAATAAGTTTATTAAAAAAATTTTGGCTACGTCAATTTCTTTAGATTATGAATTTTCATCAATATTACTTATTTTAAAAATAGGCTCTAATTTATTTATATCTAAAATATTAATCAAATTCATAAAGGGAATCTAAAGATTTTAAATAACTATTATCGGTAAAAAATCTATTATCAAAATATAAAATCAACAATATTAAAAATACTTTTTACTTAATCCTTAATATTTAAAATATTTTTAAGAGTAGAAAATAAATAAAATGAAAAATCTTTAGGTTTAGTTTTTCTTTTATCCAAAAATAAATTATTGTCATTTAAAAAAGTATTAATATCAAAATAATTTTTGAATAAATCCTCAAATGTATTTTTATTTCTTAATTGTTTAATTTCTAACAAACAATGGTGTATTAAATTAATTTTTCAATTAAATAAAAAAAAATAGATAGATGATTATAAATATGGTCAAAAACCCCCATTCGGCCCTGTAACCTGATATAAAAGTTTTTTTATTTTTAATTTTTAAAAGAGAATTAATTTTTGTGTAATTTAAAAAAAATGGGCAGGGAGTTACCACACCACCAATGGGGCAACAGCCGGGGTATGGTCCCGCATTCACTAACTACCTTAATTGCATCATGTTGAAAAAATTTATGAAGGGAAGATAAATTATCAAAAAAATCTTTCCCTTCACTTAAAATTTCAAGCTTTTACAACAAGATGCAATCGGTGGTTAAAGCAGTGAATATACGGGACATGGTGACCAGCTATTTTGCTTAGAAATACTTGAACACCACCTTTTCCCCAGGGCATTAGTTCGCCCCATCGTAGCATTGTGCGATAAGGTTCTTTGGTTCTAGATTATATTCTAACAATAGATTGATGACAAGTGAGAAAATTTCTTAGGCATCAGAGTTATAAATTGCTTTCACAAATATAAAGCTGTCTGTAAAATCAAATTTTTTTTATATATTTCTGTGTTAGTTTGATCTCTCTTGCGGGAGAAGAATTAATGAAAAATACTTTTGAAAAAAGTAAATATTTTTAAGATAATATTTTTTAGATATTTTTGACGAAGCAAATTTAATTATATTATGTGAAAGAAATAAAATTACTATATATTGGGGGGGGGGGGCAAATTCCATTTGGGGGGGGGGCAAACATAACCTTAAGTGTATTTTTTACATTTAAGACACTAACTCCTAAACTGCTTGGACGTTAAAAATATCATATATAGATATTAAAATGAATAAATGATAACGGACAGCCTTGCCTCAGACCTCTTCTAATATAAACGTCAGTAGAAGGCGTTAAAAAGGCGCTACCTTGATAAATGTCCTTCATGGCCAGACCTATTATTCCTTAAGAATAAAGTTTTTTAAAAAGGGATAGATGCGGTACCACATCATATGCCTTTTTCAAAACGATAAGTGCTAAATGAGTTGAAAAATTGCTATACTTTTGCCTAGTAACACTTTCAAACAATAAATTGATTGGACCTGGGCATTCTTCGATCTTATGGA
>JAUIRJ010000239.1:0-30294 GCA_030555515.1 Acutogordius australiensis | reverse complement strand
CTTAATTTGGAAAAACTGAAGTTTAAAATTAATGAAACAAAATTAACCATTCGTGTGTTTTGCGCGTTTTTTATATTTTGTTTCGTATTTTTTTACGAATTCAGTAACATTTTATTAGTAGTTTATAGAACATTATTTTATTTCCCTTTTTCACTCTAAATCTGACAGCATCCATGAATGTTATGGCACTTTAAACCGCAAAATTAAATATTAGATTCCAAGCAAAGAAAGGAAAGGAAATGAAATTTCTATATCATACCTTTCGCACTGATTTATAATTTGTAATTTTCAGCTCATTGCTTTAAACCTAAAGCACATCGACCTTACGCTTTTAAAATTACAGCTTTCACAAATCTTGAAAAAATATAAATTTTTTTTTTAAATTTTTTGTTCGAGACTTGTTGAAATTAACCCATTCCAGCCCGCCTTAAAAATCAGCGCAGACAAACGTTTTTTATTTTCGGCTCGGCTCAAATTTCCAAATACGGCCCAAAAATTTTATATCAAAAGCTTTAAAATTTTTGCATCTTTATCTTTTGATATATATGTCAATTTTAGTTCTTATTAACAATAGTCAAAAATAATAAGGCAAAATGAGATGTATATGGGCCCAACCCGAATTTATTTTTATAATTTAGACCCAACACGTTTTAAATTTCGGCCCGGCTTGACTTTGGGGTAGGCCGGCACGGGGCCAAGCGGGGTCCCGACTTTAATCTCTAACCAATTGGGATAACTTAATATTTACTAGGCCTTTCTGAGATAAAGAGGGGTAAAATTGGGGTACTTTGGTCCCCCACTATGCATATCATGTAACTTATTTTCACCTATAAAACCGCGTTAATAACTTTTTTTTTGAGACAGACCTATAAAAAATTTAAATAAATTTGTTCAATTTTTAAACTCTCCAATAAATCAAACATTCCAAATAATAGTCTTAAACTTGAGACTCGCCCTTAAAAAAATGTGTTTACTATATTTCGGATCCTGCTTTGACATTGTATATGCCGCTAGCATCTATTAAAGCGCATTCATCTTGATGCTCGATGTAATATTCTTTAAAACATTAGCGAATTTATTAGTTTAAAAAAGATAAATCAATTAAAAAATTTAAAATATCGCAAACTTTAAAAGATTGTATATATTTTAATTAGAGACTTTAATTTTTTATTAATGTGATATAAGTATTATTGTAATTTTCAAGCAAAATCTAAACTACCAATACATAAAATTAACTCTCATAACAGTTTTATTTTTATTTGACAAAATGGTCATTTTTTTTAAGTAAGTTTCTTTTAAATTTTTACTTAAAAATACAAATACACTAAAACTAAAGTTTGTGCATTAAATCCAAATTTATTGAAAATTTTTTAAATTAAATACGTTAAAAAATCGAGGGAAATATAAAATTCAAGTTTTTAGTGTTTGAATCTCATGTTTTTTCAACATCTTATTACATAGGTCAACAAATATAAATGTCAGGAAAAATAAGTTTAAGAAAAGATAAAACCATACATCCCCTTGATTTTGTCTCATATATATATTTCGTTTTTCGTAATTTCTTCCGCCTTCGGCTCCTTAAATCCGTCCATATCAAAAAATGGCTTTTTTTGACCAAATTGATAGATTTTGCGACCTCGAGAATACCCAAAAAAGAAAAAATTTTAAGAACCTTTTTTCATATAAAACCTTTTAACTTATATTTATCTTAAAAAAAATTAGTATATCAAGCTGTTATATCAGCAATTAAATAATACAGAATATTTCGCGCCCAAACTTAAATACAACACGATATATTATTGATTTTTAATGAAAATATTATTTAAAGTTTGAAAACTGTTTATCTGTGTGAATATGCAAAAAAAAATTCTAATTTATTTTTGTTTTCAAATCTTGGCATTTTTCTAAAATTTTCAATATTTATAGCTGACATACTTTAATTAAAAAAAACGGTAAACAGATTTGAAAGTCCCTAAGATGGCAGGTTTGATCTCGGTAGTTAGCTCATAGCTCTAAAAAATTTGTTAACCCATGTTATATATTGAATATTCTACCAGTCTTAAAATGTTTGATCAGAAAAAAAGGTACACTGTAATATATATTCAATTGAACCTCATGATTTTGTAAATTGGTTTATATATCTATAATATTTGTCGAGCTGAATTGTATTTGACCGTTTTTTAGTAGAATAGGTCATTAAAAAGCTTTAAAGTTTAATAAGGGCGCGTTCAGACTTTTCATTTATTTAAAAATTTTTAAACATTTTAAAAATTTCAAATTTTTTGAAATTTTATTTTTTTTTTCATAATTTTTTACTTTTAGAAAAACTTTTTAAATGCAAACAACAAAAATTGGTGACTTTTTTTAAAAATTTTAAAAATTTTTTAAAAAAATGAAATGAGTCTGAACGCGCCCTAATCAAAAAAGTTAATTTGTTTAATGGATTTACTAAATCTTTTATATAAATTTATTATGAAAAAACATACGTATGTCAAAGATGAAATATGAGGACATAGAAATACTTATATAATTCTTATAATATCTATTATTTTTTAATAAACCTAATATATGCAATTGATCACTTTTTTGCTTTTTTAAAAAAATAAAATTTTTCAAAGAGACGGGCTTTTTACAATATTTTTGAGGTATAATTACAGAGGTCAAACTTTACTGAATGTCGAAAAATTTATGCTTGCGACTTCTGTCGTAGAGCTATTTATTGAAATTATATACCTTGTCCAGCAACTTTCGTTTGATCCGGTAAACCTGATATTTCTTTAAAATTTAAAAATTAAATTACCTCATTAAAAACTTAAGAAAACATAATCTTTGAGTTTCAGTTGATTGTTAAATTATTAAATTTTTTACAAAAATCTTTAATTTTCTAAAATAAGGACAATTTTATTTAAAACATAAATTCAAATTTAAATGTGAAATAAAAATAGTTATTCCACACTGCCAACCTTCCCACCTTTTATAGATCTTACCAATGAAAAAAAATAATAATTTACCGATCAACGTCTTCCGGGGATGAGGTGTTTTTAAAACTTTAAAACCGGCAGGTGTATTCGGTGTATAATGAACTTTGTATAATGACCTTTTACACAAATAGACTTTTACACGAGTTTATTTTACACCGATTAGACCTGCCCCATTTAAACGGCTCGTGAGAAAAACAAAAAAGGTCTAAATTTCCTGTCAAGTTGCCTCATTTCACAATAAAATTTCCGGGAACTTATAACATATGTGTTAACCTCCTGGCAATAACATCTCGTGAGATATAAACAAAACTCTTAAAACTATCAAAAGCTCAAAGTTAAAACAAAATTAATAGCTGAACTTAGGGACCTTCAATTAAAATCCCTACAAAATGTAAACTATGACATGAAAAATAAAATACCTATTTTCAATGTGCTATCACCATTGACTAATTACAAAATTTTTGGTATGAATTATTCAAATTCGTGTCAGAAGTAAAAAACTCGTTTACTTAATACCAAATTTGATATACCTCTGTCTCACATACCCTCACATACATAATTTATAAGATTTTACAAAAATATTAAATCAAATATAATTTAAAGTAATTAGCACCTGAAAGTTTTCATGGTTTAATAACCTACTGCGACGTAATGATTGAAATGCCATATACTAGTTAGGGTTGGGTATAGATAATCAAAAAATGATGTAGATAATAGATATAGATTATTGGAGATTCTAAAAAATAGATCTCAGATAATAGATTAATTTTTGAAAACCTAAATAGATCATAGATAATAGATAGTATCTAAATAAATTAAATAAACCATTATTATAATGGGACCAGCTAAGTAGCAATAAAAATTTATTTATCTATGATCTATTTTATGTCAAAATATAATAGATACAAATAATTTGCAAAAAAAAAACTATTTAGATCAAAGATGATAGATAGTTTTCCAAAAATGCAAACGATCATAGATAATAGATACTATCTATGATCTATTATCTATATCTAGATTGTTTTCTATCTAGATTGTGCCCAACCCTGATACTAGTTGGCATGCAAAACAAATTAACTCGTTGAACGTTTATTAACCCAAAACCTAATCTAAAACAGAAGTTAGGCAATACCAAATTTCGGTCAATGTTGTTATGTATGAGATTTTTAAAAAAGAATTTTTTTACCCAAGAATTTAGGTGTAATTTTTAAGGAGATTCGGGAATTATTGTGATAAAATTATAGTTTCGAGTTTTTTGCATCATCAGCTTAAAGTTGGCGCTGGCCACGTGCAAAGTAAGTTTTTATTTTAGTAAAATTTTAAAAATTCTGAACATTTTTACAATTTTTTAAAAAATTTTTTATTTCAGAAACAGTATTTTGTGAGCATATGCTAAACTTATATAAATTTTGCGTTTATTTAAAAAATAAATTTTTAAGAATTTTGTAAAATTTACTAAACACTTTGCACTAGGCCGTATATGCGTTTCGAATACTTTATATGAATGATCATTATTGATCTATGATTCAAAGTTTACTAGCAACTGGGCAATTTGTCATTAATATGTCGATCGGCGGGGCTCTCGTGGCGTGCATGTAACTCCTATGACGTTCCTCGTCAGGCAGTATGAAGCGAATCCGTATGAGGGCATCAAATTTGGGCAAAATGTATCGCTGTCTAATCGAATTGTCCAAATATTGTTCATACATTTGTATACCCTTTTCGCGATTTTGGACAATAATAAGCTATTAAATAAATTATTTGAATTAATTTTTAAATATATAAACGGTTTTTCCCCCATAACTTTTTCCAAGGGGCGCTAGAGCAATAAGTGTTTTGACTTTGGAAGGAGTAAAAACTAATTTTGCCGTCAGTTGAAACAGTTAAAATGGCTGGTCCCTCAACGAACACAATTTTGACATAGTCTCCCACATATTAGGTATTTTGCTTAAGGCCACTCAACAAATCAAGGTTGTCTACCTTTGCATAAAAGTGTTTCCTCTAAGGTAAAATAATTTATATTTCCTAATTAACAAAAATTGTATAAATTAGTTGAAATATAATTTTTCTTTCATAATATCATAGACTGTGTCTAGAATTAATTTCATAATTAAACGCTATTATCAAAATGAATTAATGTAATTTGAGTATGCCTAAATTTTTTTCACACTAGTCATTTTAATGTTAATTATTTGCCTTCATTTTTTTATACTTTTTTACTAGCCACAGCCATACATCCGCAAACTTAAATAATGGTATTTTAACATTCAGCACTTCCAAAATTACATTTTATCCATATCACCATAACAAATAATTAAACTCCTGGAAAATTGATTGCAACCAAAGACTGAAATAAATCACTTTTAATCGCTTAAGTTTTTTTTGGCAAATTATATAAAAATTACTAGTAAATTGATTCTGACGGACTCAGTCAGGATTTTGCAATTCCCACCAATTCCTTTTTAGTTCTTTACACAAATACATTTCGTATTACAAATGTCGACAAAAAATTTCACAAACACCTGATATTAATAGTATTTTGCCGACGATTGGTGTGTTGCTATTGGTCAAAAAAGACATGTGTATGACGAGTCAATAAGTTATTATTTTATCGATAAAAATTAAAACATTTTGAATTTTAAGAGGCAGTTTTAAATTACTATTTTGCTGAAAATTTAATACCGCATGTTCATAAAATGTTTTAATTAAAATTTGTCATAAATAACTTGAGCCAACTAAATACTTTTTTATATATGTATTTTAGTAGATAATTACATTTTACCAGCGGAAATAACACAGGTCAACAAATATCAATGTCAGGTAAATGAATTTTATAAAAATATAAAAAAATGCTTATATATGTTTTTTGTTTTTCTAAGTTTTTTCCGCCTTTGGCTCCTTGGATTTGTTTATATCAAAAAATGGCCATTTTAACAGATTTTGCGACCTCGAGGATACCCTAATAAGAAAAAATTTAAGAGTCTTTTTTCATATAAAAATCCCTTGTAACTTATATTTATCATCTCAAAAAATGAGAAATTAAATTTATTTAGTATATCAAACTCTTACATCAGCATTTACATAAATATTTCCGTCCAAACTTAAATAAGATATATTATCGGTTTTTGATGAAAATATTGTTTGAAGTTTGAATTTAACTGTTGTGTATATGCAAAAATAAATTAAATTTTTTTTTGTTTTTAAATCTTTTTGTTTATAGCTGACTAACTAAGTTTGACTAGAAAAACGGTTAACGGATTTTAATATCCCTAAGATGGCAGGTTTAATCTCTGTATTTAGCTCACAACTATCATAAATTTGTTGACTTGTGTTATAATAAATATCTGTTGAATAAAAAAAGAGAATAATTTAAAACTCCCAACTGGAGATTGTTACGTGTTATTAAATGGGTAAAATATTTTGTTGATCCATAATTTGCAAACACTACATTACATCTACGGACATGTGATTCTTGGTTTTGCTTAAAGCATTGTTTTGATAGAGGATAAATAAGATTATGGTGCAAACAATCAGGAAATTACAATAATTCTAAGTTTTTTGTTAAGGAATTTTAACCTTCAAAAGGTTTAGGTCAATAGGACTATGTTCTTAATATAAATGTATTGCGTAATAGCCAAATTAGAACATTTAGCGTCCAATGTCGAAAATTGAAATTTTGTATTTGTTAGTCAAAATATATAAAACAACTTTGTAAACATTCTGAGAGCTTGTTTAAAATGTTAATTGCGTAACGTTACAGTGATATCTAATATATATTCATTTCAAAAAAATTAAACCATAATTACCTTTTTAAGAAAAATATCCATTCTCAGTTCGCTTAAATTGTAACAAGTTAATCCTTCAGGTTTGACATTACTCGCATCGCCTCTAAGGTTAGATTTGTACTGGGCGGTACTGTTGACGCCACATATATCCTCTATGTACAACAGGTCGGCCGTCGAAATGCTGATCTCATATTCCTATCAACATCATTTGTTAAAAAAATGAGTGGACAGCGGGGCACAATATAACAAATATAAACTTATCCATAAATAAATACGAATAATTGAGAGTCCTTAATTTTCTTTAATTAAAAAACTTGTGGTACAGTTTCCCCAAACCTATTTTCCCTATTAAGAAACGGCTTACCCGTCAGGGCTTTGTCTCTTAAAGCTATGGCAGATGGCCCTGCAGAGTAGGAAATATTAGGCACGCCGATAACCTAGGTTTTTGGGTCTAGGTTCTCATAATAACGGACGGCTTTGCGATCTTCTGGCGTCACCCATACTAATAACCAGGTTCAATGTTGCTTAACTTAAGTAATAAAACACACACAAGCTTGCGAACGCTCAGCCATTTTAGCGTTTGAAACGACGACAATATAGTATCGTAGGAGTAAAGGCAGAGCCATTTTATGTTTTGTGAGGCCAGTTTTTTATTCGATTTAATTTTTTATGGATCTATAGTTAATTGTGGGTTTAGTTAGCTTAGTGGCAGCAAAGTCCCGATCTTAGACACAGGAGGTTTAATGTTCGATTCGTAGCATAGGCGGCTCCCGGAAAATAAAACCCAATTACAGCCACTTTAAAGCTGCTGAGGAGCCTACTTTGGTAATATGTCCTCGATGTGCCTAAAGTGAGATTATAGACTAGAGTCCTAGGTCGTCGGCGTGCGCATAAATATTTTCCTATTTACCCCCGACGTCCTTAAAAATTGCTTTGCTCGGCTTAAAAGAATCAAGGCTCTAAATTGGTAGTAAATCCACCCCTATTTGGGTATAGGTATGGGGTAAACACCAACCCTTTTATCTATGGCTAAGAATATATGGCTAAGAATATATGGAGATTAGTATTTGGCAATCTTAAGTAACGATAGCAAGAGACGACCATTAAAAATGAGTAATACTTACTAAAGAAAGACGGTAAAGGATTTCGTATGGAACTAGTTTATTCGATGCATTCCAAACTAACGCGTAGTTAAAATAGCCTCCGGCATAGTTCACAAATTTTGATTGTTTAAGACTCACCCAATATCTGTTGTTTCCCCATTTGAGCCGGGAGTCGAACGTGAAATGATCCAAGAACGAGATATCACTTTACAAAGCAAATAATCTTTACAAATTAGCAAACTTAGTTAATTTGGATTATATTTACTAACTTAATTGACCGACCAAAAAGGGAGGCTAAGGTAATTCAATAAGCATTTTTTCACTGGGCCCTGGTGGCTAGTTAGTATTTACATCATTACTTATGAAAAAATAATAATAAATTTATCATTTTAAGTCCTTGTTAAAAATAATTTTCAAAAAAGGCAATATGCGATATTCGGCAACCCCTTGATTTTTTTTACTTTTCAGGAGGGCCGGCATCGGGCAGGGCGGGCCAATCCTATCTTTGATTTTTGATTGAATATTTAAAAATGTCCCGTTAGATTAATTATAAATGCTTTATTTTAAGGAAATAATAAAAATGTTTACAAAAAATGTATCTCGCCATAAATAATAGAATAAAAAAAAGTCGTCATAAACAAAAATAGGTATTAAAAATAGATGACGTTGTCAAAAACCAGGCTCTTATTTGGTTTTATTTTTCGATAAATAAGTATAAAAAACACATGACTGATGGTTAAAGGCATTGTATTATTCTCTTGGAGCCACAGTTACAACGCATTTAAAACACGTTTTGATTGTTGAAGCATATTGTTTTTAATTTCGAACAAGCCAAAAATTAACAAGGGAAAACTAAAAAAGTTTTTAAATGCGGACCCTTAAAAATAAGGTTACTAAGTTATTACCTTTGCCATGGATTTGATCTATAAAACGTTGCATATTGATTGAAAATTAATCCTTTAAATTTCGCTATAAATTAAACGCATGACAAATTCAAACATTTGGTCGGAATAACAAAAACCTATATATTTTAGTTTATTGTCATCTGTTTTTCTTTCTTGGTTTTAATGGTTGGCCAAACTCAATGTGCTTATTGAAAAAAATTTTTTTGGATGACTTTGGTTATATAGGTTGTGTTATCTTGTCCAAAATCAAGTTTAAAACTTTTTATATGGCCCAACCCGATTGTGAAAAGTTGGTTAATAACATATATTTTTGGTTCTTTATAGATTTTCTTTTGTATATGTGAAAACTAGATGACCTAAATAAGTAAAAACTAAAACATGAATTTTAGAACATTTTGCACAATGTTAAAGAAATTAATAAGATTGGTAGCTTTAATGACCGAATTATTAATTTTCGAATAGCGATATTTTAACCATTTATAAGGTTTAACTTAAAATATGATTACGAGATTTTAAAAAATGGCAAACGGGAAGTACTACATAAGGTACTATTATAATCAGGTTAAGTTTGTGAAAGTGAAATACGTTTTATACATGAAAAAACATAATTGTTTACCTGTCCTGAGCAAGCCGAGAATCATCTACCAGAATAATGTAAAGGATTATATATTGAAATACATTAGAAAAGTCATATAAATGTCAAAGTTTTTTTGAATGAATTGATTTTTAAAAAGGTTAAAATAAAGGTTAATAGCAGGGCTGGGAAAAAAAACTTAATGGGCTTTTTTTTAACAAGTTTTTGGGTTTTTTTTTCCAAATGCCCACAAACTCGTGGGCATGGCAAAAGAAAAGCCCCTTTTCTTGCTTAAAGAAAAGGGGCATGTTTAAAAAAAGCCCCTTTTCTTAAAAAAAACTCCTAGGAGCTTTGAGAAAAAATAACCCACCCATCAAAATTTTTTGAAATTATTATAGAAAACATAAAATGGGTATTTTTGGGGCTCTTTTTAAGAGCCCTTTTTTGTGGGTTTTTTTTGCCCCTTTTCTTTGTAAGGGCTTTTTTTGAATTCTTATTTTGGCCCTTTATTTTTGCCCCCCTTTCTTTTTTTATGTTTTAGGGGAAAAAATGAGCCAAAGTTTTTTGGCTCATTGTTTTCCCAACCCTGGTTAATAGTATATACCAATTAATGGTTAAACAACTCTGGTCAACAATTTTTAAGGTCTGTTAAGTGACCCACCTCTTAATTATTGATAATTCATAAAAATAATAATTAACTAATTATAAAAAACACTGTCTTTTACAGCTCAAAATAAATAAAAAAATTTCTACCTAATGCAATGCCATTGGCAAAGAGTAAAATCAAAAATATTTGCAACATACAAAATTTATTAAAAATTTATTATACTAAATTATATATAAGAATGAATACTTTAAGTAGTGCAACCTTTAACTTAAAAATATAAGTATAATGCGCAATTCATTTTGTATATATTTTAACAAGAAATGTTTTAAATTTAGATATAACAAGACCTTGGAAGGGTTAATGCACTCACTAACCTCCGAAAGAAATTTTGGATAAATTGTTGAAGGCGGTCAAGGTATATACCTCGATAATTGAATCCATATAACCACAGTAGTAGAATCTGAGCGGCAATAATTTACAGAATTTATTCTGTCCTCCGCTCCTACAAATCCTGGTTATGGCTCTTGCTGCTTTGAAATTAAGGAATTCTATTTTTTTGCTTATAAGGTTTTCCAGGGAACTCTTTTGTCACTCGTGTATTACCAAGTGAGAGTTAACCTTATATTTATAATTCACTTATTGCCAATACACAGTTATAATTATATAGAAAGAAACTTAACAAGACTATTTGATACAAATAAGTGATGAATATAGCACTAGAAAAATGGTTTTTTAGATTTTAGTTAAAAGAACTCATGCACATATGCAACCCGTGGGTACGAAGATCTCTTATGCTGCTAAAATAGAAGCTAGAAATATTAAAATTGCCTAATAATAGGCAGAACACTGAAAAAGAGTATCAAATATTTAGGAGTTTCTTTAAGTGAAATATGTACAAGGTGAATTGTTTTTTCTTTGAAATATTTTTATTTATGCCCTTTTTTATCAATCCTTTTAAAATTTTAAATTATAACTTTTAACATCAAGTTTTTAAATATTGCCACTATAACATAATTTAAGTGTTTGTTGCGATTCAGGTAGATTAGTATAAATTAAAAATTAATATAAAATTAAAGTGGTACTTTTTTTTTATATTTTTTTTAGTTATTTTAAAGAGTAGAAGATATTTAATTTTATAGAATTGCATTTGTAGTCAAAATAAAGATATTTCTCCATATAATATTAACAATTTTTATACGCAATAACTTTTTTATATAAAGAGGCTTAAAACTGGTTATCGCTCTGCAATGCACTCACTGTAACTTTTTTCCACTTATTCAACAGCGCGTTAATTTTACAATCAGTGAACATTAAAATGGACGGTTTGTAGGTGTAAGAAGATAGCCATCAAATAAAAATTTATTATACTCCCCACCCCACTTTTAATAGTTTTGTAAATAAATGAGAGATTCATAAGTACGGTAACAAATTTATCGGGTTAATTTAATGTCTAAATTCGTCTTTATCTAAATTATTAATATTCTTGAAGCTATTTAAATATTATTAATTTGTAAATTAAAAAAATTTAATATATATAAATTGTGTTTTTAGGTCTGGTAGAACATTTTAAGAAAGTTTCATGAAAAAAAAAATATTTAAAAAAATTTTGGATATTATTTACCTTAACAACTAGAATTTAAAAAAAAAATAATTACTATCATTATTATACAATACAATTTTGTATACAATATAAAACTATTATGAAAGAATACTTAAAAAAATAAGTTGCAAATTTTTCAGTTTAAATTTACATTGAGCAGACCAAATTTTAATTACTATTTTTGTTTATTAGGGCACGTGCAAAGTGAGTTTTTATTTTCGTAAAATTTTCAAAATTTTGAAAAAAAGTATTTTGTAATAAAAAGCAAATTTTTAAAAAGTTGCCAAATTCAATATATGCACGTAAAATGCTTTTTCTGAAATAAAAAATTTTTGAAAAAAAATTTAAAAAAAAAAAAATTTTCAAAATTTTTAGAATTTTTAATACGAAAATATAAACTCACTTTGGACGTGCCCTTATGTAAAAAAAGTCACAAAAATTTGGCAAATAATATATAACGTTTTTGAAGATATTCAAAATTTAAGATGTGCTGGGGTCCATCCCACAATGCTAATCGAGGGTTAACACACTAATTTTAAACTTTAAATATTTTTAAATGGCCAGAATCAATTAAAAATTGTTAAATAAAAAATTCATTTGCCCTTAATCTTAGATGTCTCTTTTGTCAAAGGTCAGACAACCTTGAGCGCAAATAAAAAATGTATGTTCTACAATTAATTTAAGAAAAGATGATTTAATATATTTGTTGATTGGGTAACCGCCAACACATTTTTTTCTGAGAGCCTAGGCATAGGTGACCGGCGCGGTTAAATTCTAAACTCTACGGGGCCTGGTGTAGAGTTAAAAATGGCAGAGCCTTGACGGGTAAGCCGTCTTCTAGTAAGAAAAAAGGTCTGGAAAAATTTTGTTACCACAGGTTTTTTTTCTTTGGCAAATATTGTCAAATGGGTAAAAAGTACATGTTGTAACTTATATTTTACACATTTCTAAAGATTAGAAAATATGGCCAAGTTTTGGACGTGGCATAATGCGTAGAAACACCTCTAATGGTCTTGTCATTATCCTATAGGGGGCTTAACTTTATTTACGGCAAAGATTAAACATTAAAAATTTTATGCTTTATGTAAACTATGCTAGTCTATGGATGACAGAAAAATGAGTTCTCGTCATTTAAGAAGTTTATTTGAAAGCTGCGGCTAGTGAAAAAAAGTTAGAAGAAAAAAAATCGAGCCCATTTGATTAACATTCAGTTAGCTATTGTAAAAAAAAATTAAAAATTTTTTGTTAGCGATATCCTTAAACGACCAAAAAATTCTATCGTATTTTTTTATATTAGCGGTAAAAAATTTTTTTTACAATTTTGAAATTAGTATTAGCCACAGCCATTAGAGCAGTTTTAATTATATATTTAAATAAAATATTTGAGGGTATATTTTATTGCACATAATAATTGTTAGGTTAACTCAGCACTAGTTTGTTCTCTTGCTGATGCCAGTCTTTTATTTGTACATTTATTCGCAAAAAATAATAATAAAACTTTATGTTGTTAAAAATAAATTAAAACATTAGAAAAGGTGTATTTTTATTTGGCACTTTTACAAAATTTACTATGAGAAGCTAAAAACAGAAAAAATAAATAAAATTTAGATAATATTAAATTAGAGCGCAAAGCATGTTTTAGCTTTAAAAGTTATTTTGTAACAGAAAGCAATTAAAGCATCCACATAATTTACCCTATAACAGTTTTTACCCATTTAAATGATTGTTATAACAAAGATTACCGCCATATAAGATAGGCTGCGGCTAGTTTAAAAAATTTGAAGGAAAGAACGCATTTGATAAACATTAAGGTGACTAATGTAAAAAAATTTAAAAATTAAATTTTATAAAAAAATTTTGTTAGGTTTCTACTCAGGCACGATTCTAGACCCCTTTTGGGGGGGGGGGGTGGTGCCCCCCAAAAAGTTTTTGATTGCCCCCCAAAATAATTGAATTTGCCCCCCCCCCCAAAATACATAGTAATTTTATGTTTGCCCCCCCCAAAAAAAATTGAATTTGCCCCCCCCCCCCCCCCCCCCCCCCAAAAAAAATACATAGTAATTTTATTTCTTCTGTATAATATAATTAAGTTTGCTCCGTCAAAAATATTTAAAAAATATTATCCCAAAAATATTTACTTTTTTTATAAGTGTTTTTATTCATTAATACTTCTTATCCGCAAGAAAGATCAAACTAACAGAAACATATAGAAAAATTTGATTTTACAGAAAGCTTTACATTTGTGAAACCAATTCATAAATCTGATGCCTAAGAAATTTTCTCAGTTAACAACAATCTTTTGTTAGAATATAATTTAGAACCAAAGAACCTGATCGCACAATGCTACGATGGGGCGAACGTAATGCCCGGGAAAAATATGGTGTTCAAGTATTTCTAAGCAAAATAGCTGGACACCATGTCCCGTATATTCACTGCTTTAACCACCGATTGCGTCTTGTTGTAAAAGATTGTCTTATTTTAAGTGAAGGGAAAGATTTTTTTGATAATTTTTCTTCCCTTCATAAATTTTTTCAACATGATGCAATCAAGGTATTTAGTGAATGCGGGACCATATCCCGGCAGTTGCCCCATTGGTGGTCACTACCTGCCCATTGTTTTTTTAAAAATTACACAGAAATATTTAATACTCTTTTAAAAATTAAAAATAAAAAAACTTTTATATCTTCAGGTCACAGGGCCGAATCGGGGTTTTTTGACAATATTTATAATCATCTATTTATTTTTTTGTATTTAATTGATAAATTATTTTATTTATTAAAAATAATTATAGATCAATTTCAATGCAGAACGATTATCTAAAATGATTTAATAGACCATTGTTTGTTAGAAATTAACCAAAAATACATTTGAAGATTTTTTCAAAAATTGTTTTGATATTAATACTTTTTTAAATGACAATAATTTATCTATGGATATGAGAAAAACTAAACCTAAAGAATTTTCTGATTTTTATTTATTTTCTACTCATAAGTTTGAAAATATTTTAAATATAAATGATGAAGTAAAAAGTTTTTTTTTAATATTATTGATTTATTTATATTTTGATAATAGATTTTTTACCGATAATAGTTGTTTAAAATCTTTAGATTCCATTTATAAATTTGATTAACCTTTATTTTAAATATAAATAAATTAGAGCCTCTTTTAAAAATAAGTAATATTGATAAAAATTCATTATCTAAAGAATTTGACGTAAAATTTTTAGAAACTTAATAATTACATAGCAGGGATGGGCAAGTAATGATTACTTGTAATTAAATTACAATTACTAATTACTCTCATAGTAATTAGTAATTAGTAATCAATTACATTTTTTATAAAGTAATTGTAATGGTAATTAATTACATTTTTTAGTAAAGTAGTTGTAATGATAATGATTACTTTTTCAAAGTAATCATTATATTGAAGTAATCATTCCATTTGAATTTATTAATATGCTTAAAGATTGTATATAGATATTAAGAGAAACCTGCTTTTGTTTTTTCTTGTATTAGTTTGTTTTAAAAGTTATATTTTTTAAATTGTATCGACACGTTTAACACTTCTTTGGGTATATTTGACCCAAAGAAATTTTATATTTTTAATAACTTTTTAAAGAAGCAATATCCTAAACTGATATTTATATTTATTAAATACATTCATCAAGTCAACAATTTGCATCTAAAAGTATTTTAAAATATGAGCTCAAATTAAAGATATTGACTTTTTGGGTCATATTGACCCAAACAGCTAAAATAAGCACACAAATTTTTCCTTAGGGCACGTGCAAAGTGAGTTTTTATTTTTGTGAAATTTTCAAAATTTTGAAAAAATTTTTTTTGAAATAAAACGCAAAATTTTAAAAAGTTGCCAAATTTGGTATATGCGCATAAAATGCTTTTTCTAAAATAAAATTTTTTTTAAAAAATTTTGAAAAAAATAAAATTTTCAAAATTTTTAGAATTTTCAAAATTTCACGAAAATGAAAACTCACTTTGCACGTGCCCTTAATAAAATTTATGTGATAAAAATTAAAATGCTTTTAAACATTCTTTTTCATCCAACCTATTAAAGAAAAATGAAAAGGTAAATTATTTATGCAATTTATACTGATATTTTGGCAAATCTAGAGAGATAGGAGCTCATTATGGAAAAAGTAGCAGTTTAAAATTTTTTGAGAATATAATTTTTTAAATTGTTTATAAATGTGTATAATTATTTAAAAGCAGGTAATAATTAAATATTTACCTTTTGTAGTTAAAAACAATATTTACTCTAATGTTTATAAATCTTACCAAATTTAAGATTTTGCCAATTTTACTATCTTTTAAATTATATATCTCTTTTTTTTGAAAAAGTAATTGTAATTGTACTTGTAATTAGTAATTAATTACTTGAAAATTGTAATTGTAATTGATTGTAATTAAGTACTTTTTTAAAAACAGTAATGGTAATTAGTAATTAATTACATTTTTTTCTAAAGTAGTTGTAATGATAATGATTACTTTTAAAAAGTAATTGTGCCCATCCCTGTTACATAGAATGTGTTACTAATGATTTTGTTAAATTTTTATATGATTACAAAGATGCGTTTTCTAATCTATTTAACATTTTTCCTATAAGTTTGTTATTTGGCTCTTCAACGTCGAGTTGTGAGGCCAATTTTCTTCTTTAAGAAGGATAATAACGGCTGACAAGTAGTGACCTGCTTAAAGGTGATTTGGTTCTTTTAGAACACGAAAATTAACTAGGGGCGTTGAATTTTGATGAATATTGTAATTTAATTAAAATCCTCTAAGATAAAATAGTTTGATCAATACAATACACTGCTCATAATCAGCTAATCATTGCTTACTATTTTAACATGGTTGCAAACTTTTTTTATGCGCATTTAACGTTTATGTTTATTTAATTTTTTACCCTAATATTAATAACTAGTTATATATAACCAGTGTTTTTTCATATATATTCTTCCAAATTAGCATACTTATACATTTTGTTTTCATGATAATCAATCTTAATTCACTTTTCATTTTCTAAAATCCAAAGTTTTATATAATTCATTTTTATCTTTCATATATATCATATTTTTAATTTTCATGCGCAATGATACCAAATGATAAAATTATACTTACAATTAATTTAAATCTCATATCTTTTTAAGCAAATTTTAGTGAAAACAATTTATTTTAATTCACATATTCAATTTATAAACTCATTTTTTTTAATTTAAGAATATAATAAATTACTATTAATTTGTTAAAAAATTTTGAACATTGATTCTATTGTTGTACATGTATATTGTTTGCCGTGACCGAAGGTCACGGCCAATTTTGCCGCCGAAGGCGGCAAAAAAAAATTTTCTGCCCCCCCCCCCCCCCCACGAGTTTTTTTTGCCCCCCTAAAATGGAAAAGCTAGAATCGGGCCTGTTTCTACTAAAACGACTATGAATTAATTCTTATTTTTTGACTCTTTAAAAAAAAATTTTATTTACAATTTTTAAATAAATATGAGCCGCAGCCATATGTCAAAAGTTAGGAAAAATTAGAAAATTTTACTTGTTAAAATTTTATGACAAGCACATTTTTTTGTTTTTAAATATATTTTGATTTTTGTTTTAGGACATGGATTTTAGCATTTATCATCTGGATTTCCCTCCATTTTTAACATATGAATAAAATAAACGAAGAAATGGAAAACATCATGTATATAATGCTATTTTTAAATATCGTTGCTATTTTGAATATATATTTTTTAAATTAGGGAAGAAGATTGTGCAATTGAAGAGGAACATAAACGCGGTAGAAGGCGTGGAAAAGAAGTAAATTTTTGCTTTTATTAATATATAATATATATTTTGCAATTTTTTTAAATTTAAGATAGCAAAGAGGCTTATAATTATGTTAATATTTTATATATGAATAGAGCATAATGTTTAGGTAAAGGTTAATAGCTATAGTTTATATTTCAAAATAAAATTTTACTAGGGCACTTTATTTTAAATTTAAAAAAAAATTTAAAGAAAAATATTGGTTTAATGTTAAAAAGGGTTAGAACTTTTTTAAAAGCCATGAAATATTATCAGTTATGTTTATATAAAATAAAAAAATATCTATTAAGTTTTTTAAATAAACTTAGATCACAATTGTATTTTTGATGTAAAAACAAATTCAAAATTTCTAGAATTAATAATAAATTAAAAAAAAAATAAGTCTGAATGGCCCTATTTAATTTTTTGAAATTTTTAAGGGCTTGTAGAGTTTTTATTTTTTTTAATTGAAATTTTCTATGTAAAAGGCATCTTTGAAATTTACTCATCCTAATTAATGGCATCAAAATATTCAAATTTTTATAAATTATAAAAAACAATTTTTTGAAAATTGAATACACTCACATGCCATACCATGCCTTTTTAGTTTTTTTAAGAATTTAAAAAAAATTATTTTAACAAGCATTTTAATCTTGTTTTTTTTCATCTTCAGTTCTGGCATATATACACTTATAAAAATCCATAATTCTGCTGGTTGGATGATGATTTTGGCTAGCTAAAAACTGACCTGGCAAGCCTAAAGAAATAAGAGAGCCATAGCTCATATTATTATATATATTACTTATTGTGTAAAATTGCTTGTAAAATTTAAAATAAAAATAGTACATAATTAGATTGGTGTGTTTTAAAAATTATAAAAATACCCCTGGTTATTAGAGAGAAATGGTGTTTAAATGTACATTACACATTTACTATAATATAAATTATTTATTGATATATAAAATATTACATAGAGAATCCCGCAAAAGATTAATGTGCTATTTTTGAATATTTTTATTCAGGAATCTGTGTTGGGAGGAGTAAATAGTGGTAAGAAAATTGTCAGCAAATTGGGGCCTGGCAGACCAAGGAAGCAAAATACAGCACCACTTGACCCTGCATCCTCATTGTATGAAATTGTCAAACAAGGCAGAACATCTTTTCAAGTATATTATTATTATTTAAATATACATTTTATTACATTGCACAACTTCATACTATATATCAAACATGCCTTTTTATTTATTTGTTTTATGTAAACATTTTTTTTGGTGCTTGCTTATAATTAAATTTTTCTGTTTCTTTATGGTTCCAGGAGAGAAAACTTTATTTGCTTTCATAAGTTGCAAGATACAAATTTATTAAAAGTGAAAATAAATTAACAACCAATCTTAAGTTTAATGAAATTAAACTGATTGACCTTTACTTTAAATATTTTATAAAAGAATTTAAAATAATTTATGATTATACACACACACCACCATCTATTTTTATGGTTAATTTTTACTATAACCGCTCAATTATTAATCAGTCTAGAGATTCACCATATTGAGTCATTATTACCACAATTCAAACTTAGCTATGTTTTTGCCCATTTAGATATGTGTAAGCTTCTATTTAGTTATATTAATGCTACATTTTTTTTTATATAAAAACTACATGGGTAATATTTTAGCAAAATTATATTTTATTAGGCTCCTATATAAAGAATTATCTATCTGATATCAATACTTATTTTTTTTTTTATATAAAATAATTGTGAAATCAAAACAATTATTTTGTGAGGTTTAAATGTGATTTATTACTGTTGATTTAATTCTAATGATATCTTTTTTAAAAGCTTGATCTTGGCAGGCTAAGCTAAATTTTTTATGTTAAATTAATTTTTAGTTAATTTAGACTATTATTATTATTATTGTTTTAATAATCCCTTTTGGATTGCTCCATTGGGCCCATATTTACGGAATGGGGTTAGTTTTGTCATTGGCGCTTTTTAAATTTATATTTAAGTTAACTTATTATTTTTCAAATATTCCCTTTTAGACAGTCGTTGATGAGTGGATAGAGAGCTATAAAAAAGACAAAATGACAGCGGTCCTCAACCTGATGCAGTTCTTTGTGGATTCATCTGGTTGCAAAGGTAAAATAACAGGTGACATGCTAACAACTATGGAACATTCTGATATTATACGACGCATGACTGAACAATTTGATGAAGTCTCATTTTTATTTTAACACATATTTTTAAACTATTATTTTTACGTTCAGGAATTTTTTACACAATATAGAAATTTTATCGAGTTTACAACACATCTTACTCTAAGTAATTTTTTAGATTAGGTCGTATTAATGTTTTGACTAAGTTTTTTTCACATTATTAATAAAAGGGCCAAAAAATGATTAGTTTTTGAAATTGAATATTTTTATACTTTTTCCAGAATTACACAAAATATATTGCTATTTATATTTTATAATAGGAATCAGGAGATTACCCGATTATTAGTGGCGGTGTTCATAAAAGATTTCGCATCAATTTTTGCGATTTTATAGGTTTTATTTGCATAAATTTATATTTTTACAACTATCTATATATATAAATTTAGATCTAAATGCAATACCTTTTTGACCTAAACAGCCTTTTTTTAATTTTTACCTGATTATATAGGTTGTCACAAGTAAAGGTTGCATTTTCCCACATGCCTTTATAGAAAAGCAAAAGAAAAAATTAGTTACAAACTTGCGTTTTTATTCTTTTTTTAAACTTTTTGCCTCATTATAGCAATAAGCTCTTTCAGTTTTCATTGTACCCTTTTTTATTGTCCGTTTAAGTTGTGACCTTTACTGGCTCTTTCTGTGCTCCTTTCTTATTTTTCCCTGGTATAGGCATTATGCTGATGAAGTTAGCGATGTAGTTGCAGTCTTTTCTCATTGTCATACTTCAGGTGTGATATACTAAATTTATGTTAAATTTTAACTCCCCCATCCGTTCTAAATACTCTTCTAATCCTTTTAAGCATTCTCATGTATTTTGTAAAGTTCTCCACTCTATTTACTAAAAAAAATATCTATATGATAAATTTTGATATATCAAGTTATTTTATAAACTAATTGATATTTTTAGGCATTTTGATAAAGCAATGCCAATACAGCATAATTTTTGACCCGTACGTGATCGACAACATCCTCCATTTTTTGATTGGATTGGCCGATTCCCAAGTCCGGGCCTTCCGACACACCTCGACTCTGGGTGCCTTAAAAATAATGACTGCCCTTGTCGAAGTCATCCTCAACATCAATATAAATCTCGAGTACACGCTCAGGCAATTTGAGACGGAAAAGCAAAAGTGCCACGGTAAACGACCGACTGAACGTATGGAAATGCTTACTCAGAAAAAATTGGAGGTAATTATTTGGGTTTTTCACCATGTCCCCGTTACCATATCCGTAGAATAGGCACTTAAACATCTAGCATAATTTGATAGTTTGTTTTTATTTAAAAGTATTTTTTCCAATCTTTTGTTAAAATGGCGTTTGATCGAATAATAATTTTTTTAATTATTCAACATTAGACGCGCCCTCAGAAAATAAAATTGTTTTTTTACAAAATTGTATATTGATTAAGAAAATTATCATCAATAATGTTATCAAAATTATAAGCTAAGAGAGATAAGTATTGAATTAAACAAGCTATTTCAACCAAATTAAAAGTCCCAATTTTTCTGTATTTTTTATATTTCAATATAAATTTTTTAATCATTTTTATATAGATTGAGGAAAATATGAATGATGTTTGTACACAGCTGACCTACATTTTCAGGAGCATTTTTGTACACCGCTATAGGTAAATATCATTACATAAGCTAACAAAATTAAACATATGTCAGATTGGGGGTAAACTAATCAATACTATTACCAGCCCTATATATCACACTTTTTTCGTCAGACAAATTTTTTTTCCTCTAAACATCTTCATATATTATAAAAGTGTCAAAAAGTACACTTTTGCGACGTCGATGCAAAAATTAAATGTAATCAGGTCAACAAATATTAATGTCAGAAGCGTGAATTTTATGAAAACATAAAAGAATGCATCCCCATGATGGCCTCATCGCATATGTATTTTTCGTTTTTTTTTTAGTTTCTTCCGTCTTTGGCTCTTTAGATCCGTCTATAACGAAAAATGGCCTTTTTTACCAAATTCACAGATCTAAATATACTCTAAAAAGAAAAAATTTAAAAATCTTTTGTGCATATAAAAATCCCTTGTAACTTAAATTTTTATTCACAAATATTAACAAATCAATTTTATTAATATATCAAGCTCTTACATCCGCATTTAGATAATACAAAATATTTCGCGTCCAAACTTAAATACGACACGAAATTTTATTGGTTTTTAATGAAAATATTATTTGAAGTTTGAATTTAACAGTTTACCTATTGTTAATAAGCAAATATAAAATTTCAATTTATTTTTGTTTTTGAATCTTTTTTGGTTTTTTGACCTTTTTTTAAAAATTTTCAATGTTTATAACTGACTAACTAAGTTTGATTAGGAAAAATGGTAAACGTATTTGTTATTCCGCAAGATGACAGGTTTGATCTCTGTAGTTAACAACTCTCAAAAAATTGTTGACCTGTGATATATAATTCCAGCTTAAATTTTAATGTTTTGCGATAAAAAATTTAATTTTTTACAAATATTTTATAAATCAAATTAGGCAAAAAAAATTTATTTAAAAATAAACAAAAATATTAAATGATTTATTTATTAAAAAACATACTTTTGATATTTTTGAGTATTAAGGTCGCAAAAAGTGTTATGGGGAATTTTTTTAATTATAAATGTTTACGACAGTTTGAGATAAATGTATTGGAAAAAAAAGGAAAAAGGATTGGAAAATAGTACACACTATAAGACTAATCTAAATAATTCACGTTTAAATGAAAGAGAAAGACCTGTGTCATTTATATTCTGACATTTTAATGATAAAAGCGTTCTGTTATTTTCATAACAAATAATTTGTCTACTATTATTCATCTATATATGCCTGGAACTTACTTTTGGCAATTTTAATATATCATAATTTTAAAACACATGGTATTTTTGAATATGATTTAACGTATTTATAAGCTTTTTATATAACATTTTTTTGATTAGGGACACGATTCCAGACGTTCGGGCTATGTGTATGCAAGAAATAGGGATTTGGATGAAAAAATTTCCCAAGATGTTTTTGGATGACAGTTATCTTAAATATATCGGATGGACACTTTATGACAAAGTAAGGATTCTTTGTTTGTGCTATTTATTATCCTTATCTTTTTTCACACTTGTGAAATGTTAATAATGCGTTATGTATTATTTAATTCATATTATTTAAAATATAAATATGCTTCATTAAATGTATTCTCGTTTTTAGATATTTAAATATTGCACTTTAGGTAGGGGAAGTTCGGCTAAAATGTTTATTGTCGTTACAGCCTTTGTACTCGTGCGAAGAGCTTACTACGAGGCTCGAACTCTTTACCAACAAATTTAAGGTAACTGCTACCTACCATATCGTTATTTATTATGTTTGATCTCTAAAGAGTATTTTTGCAAAATTGAAATATGAATTTTAAATAATGTCTATTTGCTTTAATATAAGATTTTATTTTTTTTACCTTCTTTTTGTAAAAAGTATAGATTTTCAGAATGTCTTTATTACTTTTTCCTCCCTTATCATATTAAATACTCTTCCTATATTTTAATATTCTACATCAGACATACTTCTTTACCTTACTATATTCCGTGTTATTTTCAAAGGATAGGATAATTGCCATGACCCTGGACAAAGAGTACGAAGTAGCCGTCCAAGCGGTGAGGTTAGTTAATTCGATCCTCAAACATCATCGTGACATCCTCACTGACCGGGATTGTGAACACGTCTATGAACTTGTCTATTCCATACACCGACAGGTTAGACGTCTATGAAACAACTTATTTGGTGTTATCTATTTTAGTGGATGTAGGTAAGCTTATGATGTGTTTTTTATAAATTTATGCAGCGCTGAGGCTGGTTAGTAGTTGGATGGTGACCGCCCAGCCAAAGCTCTTGCCCCACAAGGTAAAATTAGATTCAACGCACGCAAGTGATCTAGGTTCTTAGGCCTATGCTTTAAGAATATTACCGGTGGAGTGGGAAGGGGCAAATTTTTGAAGGGTAAGCCACTCCTATAGAGGGAAGAAATTTGCGAGAAATTTCACTGTCTATTGAAAGTCGGACCCCTAAGTTTTGCAAAAAATATTATTTGTTTTTAAATACTTGAAATACCCTTTGACCATATTTTGTGTTAGGAATATTTGATGCCTAAATTGCATTATATTTTTTATTGTGGTCATAATTTTTAAGATATCTTTCCATCTTTCTAAAAATATGTCATTTACTAATACAAGACTTACTTTATAATATTTAAGGTAGCGCAAGCGGCTGGCGAGTTTCTGAAAGAACGGTTATTCACGTTGGACGAAGAAGCACTCGGCCGCACCGTAAAAAGCAAACGCGGTAAGAAACGTTTGCCAAATACTCCACTGATACGTGACCTAGTTCAGTTCTTTATCGAAAGCGAAGTATCTCTTAATATATTTTCAATTTAGTTATGATAAGTACACAGTTTTGTTTAAAAAGCCATTTATGTTATAACCCTTTAAATAATACATCATCTATATAATTACATTGTATGTAATTTTTTTCTAATAGTTACACGAACACGGTGCCTACCTCGTGGACAGCCTCATCGAAACGAACGAAATGATGAAGGACTGGGAATGCATGACTGATCTTTTACTCGAGGAGCCTGGAAGAGGCGAAGAAGGTTATTTGTTATATGTTAGGGCATGATAAAAATGAACTTTTGTTGATTTTTTATTCTATGTTTTCATATGAGGGGAGAAAAGACTGTTTAAGTCGTTTAGTATTTTTGGCAAAATTATGTTTCAAGACCCTTGGTTATAAAACAAAATTACAAATTTATTATTAATATATGCGTCATCATTTATTTTTGTCTAAATAGGCTATTTTTAAATAATTTAAACAAAATTTTGCTATTTCAAAATTTTTTAAATTCTTAAAAAACGGGCTCTCACTCATAGTTTAACATCAAGTGTTCCATAAATAGATAGTTTTACAGAATTAATGTTGGTCTTAATGGTTTTAGCTTTGGATAATCAACAAGAAACGAGCTTAATCGAAATAATGACTTGCTGTGTCAAACAGGCCGCAACAGGGGAACCACCCGTTGGAAGAACGATTGCTAAAAAAGGACATGTAACAATCATTTTCTTTTTTATATCTACTTTAGATAATTATTAGTTAGGATACGTTCAAAATCTTTTCTTTTTTACCCAGGTTAATTTGGTTCCTATATTATTTAAATTAAAGATAAAATAGGCTCCTTATATTTTCGAAAAAACGATAGATACAGAACGAAATAAATACTAATAAATTATTTAGATGGCAAAATATAATTTTTATAGCTAACCTTATTATTTTTTAATGTTATTCGACAAAATAGAAAAGAAAAGTGAAAAGAAAGTTTTATTTTATAGTACCTAACTTTAAACGTGCCCTTATCTGTTTTTAAAACTAAATATTTAAACTGATATTTACATTGTTTGTGTGAAGTATATGATCATGTTAGTGATGGTAGAATTAATTTATTTGTTATATTGTCAAAGACATTTATAATAATTATAAGTTTCTATTATAGTTATAATAAATAAAGCTTATAATTTTTATTTTTAATGCCTCCTTAGACTTCGCAAAAAGAAAACAAGTTGCTACAGGAGGAAAGGTTAAAGTTGACGCAACATTTCATCGTTACATTGCCGAGCCTCATAGCTAAAGTTACTACATTCCATTTTAAATTAGTAGTAAAATATTATGTTTGTATTTTTTTGTCTCAATAATTATATGTTTAAAATTTTTTTAATACAGTATATCGCGGATCCTGAAAAAATAGCAAATCTCATGCTTATTCCACAGTATTTTGAACTCGATTTGTACACTACTAATCGTTGCGAAAAGGTGGGTTTATACTTTTGTTTGTAATTTTTTTTTATAGGCGTTTAAAGTCTTATTTTAAAAACTGCTGTTTTTCTATTTTGTTTAAATATAAAAAAATTAACTTGGTTAAGCGATAATAAATATGATAAATTGCATATATATATTTTAACGAATATCAAAAAGGTTATATTTTTGTTTAATATCCCTTATTTTAAAATAAAAATAAAAATTTGTCGATAATTTAAAACTTAAAAGTTTGTTTTCTTTTCACATTAATAACATAGGTATATTTAATTTTTTTTTAAAACATTTATTTAATTTAATTGATGTTTACCTCATTATTCACTATTATTTCTTTAGCTATTAACTCCGATATTAAATGCAAAATAGTTGTGAATAAAAAATTGTTGCGAGTTTTTTTAAATACCCAATTTTTATTCCTCAAATTCTGTTAACATTTTTTTCAATTGTTGCAATAATATTCGAAAATTATGAAAAATACAATAAAAGGTATATAGATTTATTTAGCTATGCGTCAAAATTTTGAGCTAATTAATGTATTAAAATTTAACGTTTTTTTTTCTTTATAAAAAATCATTAAAACTTAATAGGACGCGAACTGCGGTCTTAACTTTAACTAAATTAATACAGAGTTTGATCATTAGTGGCTTAAAAAGAGTAAAGAATACTATAAAAAACTATTAGTTTGAAATTTTTGTTGTTATTTGACACTGTTTTTATGTTAATAATTATCGTTCTCAACACTATATGTAATATTGTAGTGCTACGAAAGTTATTTTCTAAAATTACAATTGTTAAAAAATATATGGACCAAATAAAATTGCATATTAACCAAAAAATGTGTTTTCGTTTTATTTTTGCTCTGGTGGAATGATTTATATTTTCATTTTTTTTTGTTCATGTCTGTGATATTTCCCTATATTTTAATAAAGTCTTTTAAAATACCCATTTATAATAATAGTACTTGGATTCACTGCTAAAGTATAGCGAGGAGATAATGGGGAAACATTTGAATGCGGATGTGTTAGCTACCACTGCCAAGACCTACGAGTATCTATGTACTGTCGAACATAGCACCAAAGCGAGATGTCTTCTCTCTCGAAGCACACTCATTGATACCCTAGTGGAACGGTTTAAACTCACATACGATGACTTTATGCAAGAGGTATCACTCTTTGAGCTAAATTAAAAATTGGACTTGTTACTGTATAAGACATTTACCTAAGTCGCATATTACGTCTTCAAAGTTTTATTCTCGGAAAAGTAGGAATTTTGTCCTCTGAAAATAAACTCTGTATTTCTTTTTCAAATTTTTAATACATATTATATTAAATGGATTTACTATCGTTTTGATCGACCTTTATCTTTATATTAATGCGCTATATCAAATCCTTACCAAATGTTGTTACCTTACGTTTAGGTTTAGAAATTAAAAAATTATTAAACAGATCAATAGTACAATTTATTCAATTTTTAGATTCTTTTATTTTTACAACGTTCCTTATAAGCCAAACAAACTTTCTAAGAATGGAAAAAAGGTGTTTTTAATGTCATTTTATAATTATGTTAGTTAAAACGTTAGTATTTAATTATTTCTGTCTTAAATAAACATCAGTAAAAACCTCAAACTCGAAGCATTTTATATAAATTAATGTGGATATTTAAAAAACTTTTTGGCTTAATTAAAAAGGTGTTTTATATTTTTATTTGAAAATTTAAAGTGATTATTTAGCACGAAAAACTTTTTTAATAATTTTAGTTTTGGGTTTTTTTATATTCCATTTTTTTGTAATGTTTATAGGTTAATTAGTTAAACGGAGAAAGAAGTTTAGGGAGTTTGACAAAAAGCTTTTATTATTACTGCTCAAACTCTGCTGGGTACGTATTTGTGTAAGGAAAAATACTTTGAACTATGTTTAACTTAACTATTTAGAAGGAAGAACCAGACGAAGATGAGATTTTTGGTCTTCTGGCCAGCGTCAAGAGGTTGAGCGCCTTCAACGAATTCCATGACATGTCCCCGCCCGTTTTCACCAGCGCCCACCTCGTCTCAACTGTGCCCACTCCTGCTCACAGTACCGTTGTCAACGATTTATGGGATTATTTCGTGACGCTCCTCAAACACGGGTGCGACACCTCTCGGAATTACGCCATTCCCCACGATATACTTGATAAAGTGGCTACCGCGGCCCATTACCATTTGCTTTGGTACGCATTGTAGCATGTCATTCTTCTTATGGACCTAAATTTAAAGGCCTGCTCCCTGAAATTAATATACATATATATTTTGCCCATAGATTTATAAATAAGATAGCTGCTGCCATAATATTTATAACGCTGCAAATTTTTAATGTTTATAATTTTTTTTTGTAAAAAAAATACAATTACCCATTTATTTGAATTTTTTCATTTTTAGACTAAAATTACACAGCATTAATTAATAAGATAAACCTGCGTTATTTTTGCTCAAATTTTGTAAGCCAGCTATAAACATTAAATGTTTATAAAAAAAAATAATGATCTTAAAACTATAAAATGAAATTATTTACATATGTAAACAGCTAAATGTTAAATTCAAACTCAAATAAATATTGTTGGCTATATAGCCGTTGTGATATTTAAGCTTGATATAATTAAAAGTTTGATACTAATTTTAAATTATAAATTGAAGTGTTTAAGGCCACATTTAAAATGATGAAGTTTGTTTTTCCTGTGTTATTTAAATGAGAAAATCTTTTTATGTCGTTTTGTGTTTTCGAAATGCCGTTTGTAACCTAAAGCATTAACATTTAAAATAATATGATTTGAAAATTACATGAATTTTTATTTTATGTCATTATTTTTTATGTAATTCGACAAATAGAAAAAATATGATGCCTACTTACTAAATTTTTCATTTACCCCTATTTAGGTATTTGTATAATGTCAGTCAAGCCATTGCTTCTCTACGAACTTCGTTTGACCCAAACGCGGTTAATGCTTCTATCGACAATGCCATCGCCAACAATAACCCTGGCGACGGCCATGTCGCTAATGGAACTTTCAACGGCGATCCTTTGCTTAATACCCAAAACAATTTTGGGGCTCTCGGGGGCGCTAACAACCCCGAGATGATTTTGCCCCAAAATCTACTTGATCAAATGAGTCTTTTGAAGGCGAGACTTGCAGATTACATAGCTGTTGGTCAGGAGCTTATGTATGCCGGTTCGTTTTTGGAAGAAGATGTAAGTAACAACGCTGTATTTTTTTTTATAAAATTAAAATAATCTTGTAGCTAGCAAAATGGATTTCGTTTAAAAAATTTTATTATTAAATTCCGAATAGACAATTTCAAATCATTTCTTTGGTTAGGGTATACTGTACCCATTTTTTTATTTTAAAGCAAGATGAACGTTTTTATTTATTCCGCCTTTTTTAAAAATTAACCACTCAATGAAAATTTATTTTTTGTATCTTATTATATATGCAGATCTATTTGTCGATTTGTGATTTGCTGCTCGCGTTTAATCGGCACATCGCTTTCACGAATCCACCACTTAAGCACGTGATTCATGAACCCGACAAAAATTTAATTGTAATTTTTGTTTCCTCATAATATCTTTACCCAGTTTGGTACTTAGTAAATCATCCTATTGGCAATACTATTATATTAAAAAAATTTTTTTGAATCATGTTTTTATATTAGGATTAAGAATTTAAATACATATAGTTTATTTGGATTATTGGATTTCTGTTTAATTGACCATACCTTAGACTCAGCTTAATAGCTTTGTGATAGAGAAGGTGTTCGTAACTGCAACAGCTAACCCGAACGAAGGCAATAACCCTGGAGCCGAAGCACCCGAGGAAAATGAGACCTCGGGGTCAAATAACCCCTCAACCGGGACCGGACAAAACAAGATTGAACAATTACGGAAGGGCCGCAATTTTCTAGCGTCATACTGTAAACTTATCATATACAACGTGATCAGTGTTCAAAATGCTGTTGATATTTTCCGGAATTACACTAAGGTTCCATACGTTTAATTTTTATCCCTACGCTTGTTTAAAACATCTAAGGGCATGTTCAAGGTGAAAATTTGTAATAAAAAAAACGTTTTTCTTAATTCTTTTTTTCTATTTAATCAAATTATATAAATAATAGCCTAGTTAGCCGAAAATATATGTGATTATTTTGACATCATTTTGTTGAAAATATAAAATAATTTTGAATAAAATTTTCATCTTGCATTTGAATTAGATAAAAAAACAAAATTACAACTTTTTTTGCAAAAAATTTTTTTTTATTTTTTTTTATGTGTACATATAATTTTGCGATGCATAATTTTATATGATTTTTGTTCGAATTCTGCCTTTTAACAGGTGTTCAAAATGTGTTTTTATAATTTAGTTTTACACTGACTACGGAGACATCATTAAAATGACGATTGGTAAAGCCCGTGAAATCAATAAGGTGAGTTGTGCCAAAGTTATGATTACGGCTCTCCAATACCATTTCAAAGATATCGTTAAAGGGGCTCAGTTCGAATTCGAAGGCGCCTCCCAAAATTCGAACTTGGCCCCAGAAAACGTTCCTACCAATTACACGAAAACGACGGTATGGCACGAAGGGTTTGCTTCACTCAAAGAACTTGGTCGGAGGTTTTGCCTTAGTTTCGGGCTAGATCAAATTAAAAACCGTGAGGCCATTGCCCTCATTCACAAGTAACAATTTTTTTAGGTAATTTTTAGTTGATTCCGTTGAAATTGTTTTTACATTGTTTGTTTACACTAAAAATTTCTGTTTGCCGTGTTTTGGCAAATTTAATAAGTATTTAGGACAATTTTAAAAAAAAAATGTAACATAAAATCTATATCTAA
>JAUIRJ010000238.1:0-30436 GCA_030555515.1 Acutogordius australiensis | reverse complement strand
TTTTTTGCATATTTAAAATATATTTTGAAAATTTTATTATTTAAGATATTATTTTTAATTTAATTTGCTCACGGCACGACAATATGTAAAAATTCATAGAAAAAATAACTAAAAAATAGGCTTGCAAATATTTAAGTTTGGATTTACATTGAGGCATTGTAATGGTTTTCGACATTAAATTTACCATAAATTATAAAATTTATTATTCAGATTAAATTTTAATTACTAGATTTATTTATTATATATTTTAGAAAAAAGCAAAATCTGATATTCACTGGGGTCCGTATAGACCCTACAGTACAAATCCCGGGTTAAATATTTTGTTTACAACAAAATAGCGAATGGTAGGGTAAATTTGTAGCGCAATTACTACAGTTGGGTTCAAACGGATCTCAATTTTAAACCTCTATAATTTTACAAGTTATTATTTTTTTATTATTTTTACGAGAACCTATTGCTCTTTATTTATAAACTAATATAAGTTATCATTGATATTATATTGCGAATTTTTTTTGCAAAAGAGAATAAAATTTAAAAAATTGAAGTAATTTAATTTTCTATATTGCATTATATGATTGAGGTTAATAAAAAAATGTATTTGTTATTGATCAAATTGTGTTTTAGGTAGTAAAACATATTTAGAAAATGTCAAAAAAAAATATTTTAAAATAAAAATTATTTTTGGCTATTATTTACAATAAAAACTAGATATTCTTAATATAAAAAAAATAATTCATAACATTATTGTACAATCCAAACATTTTATATACTTAATGTAATATTGTTTAAATATAAACTAGATTATAAGGTTGCAATTAAACATATGTCTTGTAAATAGTTTTTTTGTATAACAGGCAAACGTCAAAATAACTAATAACACATGGCCATTCATCAGATTTTTAACCTTTCGTAGCCAGTCAAACCATGCCTGAAATGCTAGCAGACCCATTAGCCTCTATCACATTTATTACCAAAGATAAAAAGTTAATATATTTGCTAATTTATATTAGATTTGAGGTTCCGAAAAATGAATATTCATTGTCAATTAAGAGTACTTCTACTAATTTGGCGTCTTTATTAAAAACCTTATTGAAACATGGTAATATCATTTATTCATTAAATGTTTCGTATAAAATATTCATAAATTTTACGTTTAGGTGATGATATTGAGTTTGATTTTCTCATCAATGGTCAAGTTTTAGCTTCTTCAATAGAAGATTATATAAATAAAAATTCACTGACTTTAGTAAGTATTTTTATTTCATTATTTGCCATTTTAGGAAAAAATTATAGAGGTTGAATTTGCTTGTATTTTGCCTTCACCTGTCCCTAAAATATCTTATGAGAATGATGATTGGGTTAGTAGTGTTCAAGCTATTAATATTAATGATACATGTTATTTTTTAACTGGTTGTTATAATGGTTCAATCAGTGTTTGGAATTATGATCAAAAAATAGGAGCATCTCCTCTTTTTTCAAAAGTTGTGCATGAAGGCCCTATAAAAGCACTAAAATATATTCCAAATGGTAAATTTTTGGATTATTTATTGTATGTTAGATATTTGTATCTTGCATTATTTTTTGGTTTTTATATAGCTTTCTCAGT
Organism: Acutogordius australiensis; assembly: GCA_030555515.1. Lineage (NCBI taxonomy): Eukaryota > Metazoa > Nematomorpha > Gordioida > Gordea > Gordiidae > Acutogordius > Acutogordius australiensis. The sequence goes on along the minus strand of JAUIRJ010000238.1, from coordinate 28,830 downwards.
AAAAGAAAATTCATTGATGTTTTTAACTGCATCCCATGACTCAACTATTAAACGTTGGAAACTTGAACTACAGACATCCAAAAGTAGCTCATCTAAATCAAATACTTGGATGCTTCAATTACTCTCTGTGTGTCGTGGTCATGAAGATAGTGTAGACTGTTTGGGCATGAAGCCTCAATCTGTCAATGGTATTTTTAAAATGATCTTTATTTTAAACATTAGAATAAATTATATTATTTTATTTAAAATTTGAGTCTGAGTATTTGATAAAATATTGAGCTTATATAAAAATGTTTGTTATAAATGAATCACAATTTATGTAATTCCTTAATTTTAGCCCAAACATATTAGCCATAAATAAATATAAGGTGGCCTTTTTGCAATTAATATTATACTGTAAAAATTAGCACTGGTTATACAAGTGCATAATTTTTAGTAAACATTTGAACAGTTTTAAATTCATTTAATTGTAAAAATAATTTTATTTGTTTATATAACGGTTTAAATATCTAAAAAATCGCCCTTAGCGTGTTTTAATATAATACCTTTGCATAACTAGATACTCCAGACATGTTTTGCTCAGGCTCTTGGGACACTATGATTAAGATATGGTCTTTATATCCTACTAGTGATGAAAAATTCATTTCTGCTAAAGAGGACAATAAATTAGAAAAATCAAAGTTGGACAAAAAAACACAAGTAGTATTTTATGACTTTCTTACATGTTTAATTTTTATTTGTCATAACTTTAGCTGCTAACACAGGTCGATAATAATCTATGAATGTTAAGTTTTTAAAAATGTGCAAGTATAATATACGTTATAGCCTTTCTAATGATTTTTCTATATTATCATTGCTGTGAAAGGGTAGCCTTAAATTTAAAAAATTTAGTGGTTTTGCAACCTCAAAAATTTTTAAATCTATCTTTATTTTTAATTTTTTCACCCTAGATAATAATTAAGCATAAAATTTTAAATTATATCAAGCTTTAATCTCCACTTGGTCAAAAAATTTTGCACAATAACCATTAAACTACACAATATTTTACCTAGTTGAAATAAAAATATTATTATTAGTTGAATTCAATAGATTAACTCTTTCATATATATAAATTTTATTAATTTTTTTATTTGATTCCATTAGCTTTTATACCTTAAAAATTTTGAATTTAGTTAAATAATATTTAGCTTTTAAGTTTCATTCTAATTTTGATCTTTAAACCAGGCCCACACAAAATTATTAGAAAAAAGGCAAAAAAAACCTGCTTGTTGGCAAAGAGATTAAATGAGCTTTTAAACATTTTTATTTCGTCTATGGTTATGGCTTTATTTTTGTAACATACATACATTCTTGATATCTGGTTGTTTTAATGCTTTCAAAACGTCTTTACGCCATTTAATACGTGTTTTTATTACCCTTATAACATACAAATTTTAATGATAAGTCCAATGTTAAGGTTTGTTTTTTTCTTTTAATTTTATATATTAATTACAAGCCCAGCCCTCATTCCTAAACATATCTCGCCTGGTCAGTTAGCCTTTTTTTAGCCTGGCTCATAAGCCAACTTTTAGTTTTCACACAACAAAAATGGCTCTAACATTTATGTAACCATGAATTAATAAAATAAAAAATATTTAAGTCATTATCTAACAAGAATATTGAATATGTAGAACGCGGGATATAATTTTATTTAATTTATAAAATAAGAAGATACAATTATTATGTTGTAAAAAAATTAATAATAATTTTGCTTTTAAACTCGCCCTATTTAAAGGGCAGCCTTTACGCTTATTTTGAAAAGAAAGAAAAAAGAAGAAGACGTGAAAGTCATAAATCAAATTATTTTTAGAAAAAACTTTAATTCAACAAGGGCGCATCCTGGGCCAAATGGCTCCAGGAAGCGTCAAATTTTATTAAATAAAAACTTTATTAAGATTTACTTTATTTTAGCTATAATCTGCTTCCTGGGCCAGATGGCTCCAGGAAATGTCAAAAAATTAAGAATTTTATTTGCTATTATGCTTAAAAAGTCATAAAACATTTTTGCCTAAAAGCCTCCTTAAATTTAAAAAGCCATTAAGCATGGCCCCTAATACTTAAGAAATATTTCTGGCCCACCTGTCTAGGTTCGATCAAACTTTCAGGCCGGCAAAGCTAAAGCTCTATATGGATTCACTATAAAATTAATATATAGTCTTATTTTAAATCTATGCTTGCACCTCTATTCATATATGTAATAAAAGGAAAATTTTGAATATATTTGGACTTTTTATAACTTCACATCACATCATGTGTTTAGCTCCCTCGTGTAACATTCAATCAACATGACGACGTAGTCAGCGCGCTTGAGTGGATTACCCCTGGTGAAATATGCAGCGCTTCATGGGATAACAGATTACGGCTTTGGGATGTGGAAACGCAAAAAACTAAAACAACCATGGTTTCGATATTTCTTATATATTATTTTTTTAGTTAGAGTACGTGCAAAGTGAGTTTTAATTTTTGTGAAATTTTGAAAAATTTTATTTTGCAATATAACGCAATTTTGAAAAATATGCCAAATTTAGTTTGTGCATATATGGGCACGTGCAAAGTGAGTTTTTATTTGCAAATTTCAAAATTTTGAGAATTTTTATTTTGAAATAAAACGCAAATTTTTAAAAGTTGCCAAACTTAGTTTATGCACATAAAATGCTTTTTCTGAAATAAAATTTTTAAAAATTTCAGAATTTTCAAAATTTTACTAAAATAAAAACTCACTTTGCACGTGCCCTAAAATGGTTTTAATGAAATAAAAAATTTAAAAAAAAAAATTTCTGAATTTTCAAATTTTACTAAAATAAAAACTTACTTTGCACATGGCCTCATTACATAAGAACTTGTTAATCAAAATACTTTTCGAAATCTTAATTTTGATCATTAAATCTTTTATACACATTAATTTTTAATCTTTTCAAACATTTTTTTATTAGTCTGTTTCTCGTTTTGTTTCGAGCAGCCTTATTTAAAATCCTTTGTAACAATTTTTTTTGGTTAGTCGTTATCACTGAGTAAAGGAATCGTTATCTTTTAATTTACTTGCATTTTTAAGCGAGCTCTCGCAGAGGTTATATTTTTATTCGCCAACGAATAGTTTAAAGTAAATATTTTTTATATGTATTTGTTAATTGTAGTAAAAGATCTATGTATTTGATATTGATACAATGTTCTTTATTACAGTCTATTTTATTAGCTTTTCAATTTTTTTAGGTTGGTCAAAAAGCTTTATTAGCCTTGTCATATAACCCAATAGCACAATTGATCGTTACCGGGTCAACTGATAGTCATATCCGCTTATGGGATCCTCGTTCAGATTGTATAATTTTTGACTATTATATTTTAATCCACTGGGCATGAAAGCGACTCAACCTATACCAAATGAATTTGAATCATTATATTTGCTTTATATATGAATTGGGGATTAAAACCGTCTTTTATATAAAAAATACGAACCGGTTTTTTAAACAATAAATTTTAATTTTCTGGATGGCCTAGCCGAATTAATACATATAGCGAGGCTGTCAGCTAGGCCCTAAAGTTTTCAATTATTTACCTGGTTTAAAGATTTTGGCATGTAAGAATATGTATAAATCTTTATACTCGATCTTTAATTGTTAATATTTAACTAACTTTTGATTTTTTTTTATATGAAAGGTGTATTGAGACGCTTTTTGTTATCATATAACTTAGATAAGATAGTTTTTTTATACCATTATATCTCCTTGTCAATCAATTTTATGAAATAAATAAATATCAAATAAGAAGATACAATATATTATGTGATTACAATATTTACGTAGAAAAAAACCAAATTAAAAATTAGAATGATAATTTGTTAGTGAAATTGCCCTATTTATAGGGTAGAATTAAGTTTATTTTTAGGAAAAAAAACATTTTTTTGAAAGGCTTCCAGCGAAGTTCATCAATTATATTTATTTCTAGATAAATGACTTTAATATAGCAGGCTTGCTTCCTGGGCCAGATGGCTCCAGAAAGCGTCAAAATTTATTAAATAAAAATTTCTATTATGATAGATCTATTATTAGACAGTTAAATTTCGTTTTATTGTTTTTTTAATAAGGCCACGTGCAAACTGAGTTTTTATTTTCTGAAAATTTTATTTATTTTTTTTTTTTTCAAAATTTTTAATTTTAGAAAAAGTATTTTTTGTACTTAAAAACTAAATTTTCCACGTTTTTTAAAAATGCTACGAAAATACAAACTCACTTTGCACGTGGCCTAACGTTTTTATACATATTTTTTACATTAATCAGCTGGAACAATAGTTAAAGGCATCTACAGCTCCCACAAAAATTGGGTATCTTGCATAAAATGGAGTCCTCTCAATGAACACCAGTTCACATCAGGTTCTTACGATGGGTTAGTCAAAATTTGGGACAAACGAAAGTATGCTTTTTTGATTTAGGGCTTAAAAATGAACTTTTGTCTTATTCTGTATAAAAATGAAGTTTTTTTCCCGTGCCAACATAAAATAATTTTTTAAAATTGTTCATATGGGTAATGTAATAAAATTATTGTAAATTTTTAATTTATTAGCATTTATAAATACAAATTGAACATTTATAATCAACTTGGTTATTTTTTATTTAAGAGACTGACCCTTTTTGTTATTACAAAATGTAATTGTTGCAAGCCTACCTAAATGTTAATTTTCAAATCTTTTTTTGAAACATTGATTGGTCTTATGTTTTAGTGTTTTTTAGTTTGTCCCCGTCCATGGTATATTCATATATTCTTAACATTAAAAAAAGTATAAATTAAAAAAAAAATTTAGTTTCTGATTTAGGGATGGTAATTATTATATAAATTTATACATTAGCCCAAGTACACCACTCTACAATTTGCACGGCCAAAAAGATAAAGTCTTATGCAACGAATGGTCTACACAAAACCTTATTGTCAATGGTGGAACAGACAAAACTATTCAAATATTTGAAATATAATATTTAATTATAAAATAATAATAAATGTTTATAGATTTATTTTTTGATTCGTTTAAAATTTGAACAATTTTAAAATATTGGTTATTAGGGGGCACTTTATATGCAAGTTAAAATTAATAATGATGAGTTTTGTTTAATTCATTTTTCATAACGGTATTTTAAATATCAGCTAAGCTCAAACTTACAATATAAATATTTAACATCAAAAAGTAACATGGGTCTTTTAGGCATCGAAGCATCGCTTCTTTATTTAAATAATAATTTTCAATACAATTTTTTTAGACCAGAATTATAAAGATCTTTTTTTCTTGGAAATATCAGGATTAATCAAGCCTCTCCCAAAATTTAATTGCCGAGCCATTAAAAAGAATTTTGTTTAGATCAAAGTCGGGACCCGAAGGCCCATCCGGTCGGGCCTTAATTTGAAAAAGGGAATTACGGGCCGAAATTTTATATTACCCTAAATAATTTATTACACGGGTCATTAAAGAGTGAAAAACTATATGACAATAGAGGAAATTTCCGCTTTGGCTATATTTTTAGATATATTACAAAAATGGAATTTCACAGGTCAACAATTTTTTAAAAGTTATAAAAAAGAATCAAAAACAAAAATAAATTAAATTTTTTTTGCATATTCACAATAGTTAAACTGTTAAATTCAAACTTCAAATAATATTTTCATTTAAAACCGATAATATATCGTGTTTTTCACTATTTGTGATTCAAAATATAAGTTACAAGGGATGTTTATTGGCGAAAAGGATATATAAATTTTTCTTTTTAGGGTATATTTAGATTTGTCAATTTGATCAAAAAAGGCCACATTTCGTTATAGACGGATACAAGGAGCCAAAGACGGAATAAGAAAAACGAAAAATATATATGAAATTAGGCCATATTGCGGATGCATTCTTTTATGTTTTCATAAAATTCACGTTTTTGACATTGATATTTGTTTGTGTTTTGAGACCTCGAGATTTAAGAGAAAACACACAAAAAAATTTATCACTTGTTATTTTTACTCAAATAGTAAATAAGTATATCAAATTTTAGGTTATTCATAATGTTTGGTCTAACCTAAATAGGACAAGATTTATTAAAAAAATATTAAAGTTTGAATTTAGCAGTTTATTAGCTATTTTATATATAAAAATAATTTTTTAATTATTTTTGTTTAAAATCTTTTTTCATTTTTGAACATTTTCTTGAAACTTTTCAATGTTCATAGCTCCAACAAAGTTAATTAAAAAAACGCTAAACGTATATAAAAACCATAAGATGGCTGGTGACTCTAGAGTTTGTATTAACTCCACACTCTGTATCAAGTTTATTAGAAACAAATTTTTAACTTGTAATAAAAATATTTTGGCCCATATTTTTAAATTTGGGCCTAATCAATCTGGTATTCCAGGCCAAACTGCAGTGGAGGTAAATTAACAAATATGTCAGGTGGGCCAGATTATGGCTTAGTTTGAACTCTAATTCAAATATTTTGACATAATGAATGGGCTATTAACATATTTATTTGGAAAATATTTTCAATCGTGTGATTAATAAATATGCATGTTAAAATGCAACCATTATTAAATGGTAATACATAGTCACAATTTTGTTCTAATAAGCCTTCATCTCTTTTTCATATTTATTTTTAGACAGGAAATCCGAATATTCCAAATAAGGTATAGATTGGAAATTAGTTTCTTTCCATAAATCAGGTGTAAGGTAGCTGTAAGTCCTAGCTATGGCAGCATAAGTTGCTTTAGCTAAAAAGACAATATACAAATAATAAACACATGTTAGGACATATTGAATAATGTAAACATGTAAATATGATACTCAAATGCAGGGAAATTTTAACAAAACAAACTACAAATAAAATATAAATGAAAACGTTCGTAAACATGAAAAAAATTAATAATAATAAAGTCAATTTTTCACAAAATAATTTCTTACTAAAAATATTATAGTAAAAATAGAAATAACAATTTATTAAAACTTAAGCACTAAAAATAACTTTATTAGCCTAATTATTTTTTTAACTACTAGCTATGGCTAAATTAGATTTGCTGAGTGCCAATTATTAAATTAATGTTTAACTAATTTTTAGTTAACAATAAATTAATTATAACAAGTTTGTTTTTTTGACCACAGCCAACTTATGTCAATGATCAAAAGATGTGATAAAAATTAGCAAGTGATCAATAAAATAAGGAAGTATTTAAACTTAAGTGAGGCAAAAAAATTAATTATTTAAATAATAAATATATAAACCAAAGTTTCCCAAAGTACAAGTTGATCCTTGAGAAGAAGTATAACAATCTTCAATGCCAGCCATCTGGAGTAATTTTTTAGGAACACCAGCTGCAACAATTCCTGTACCCCTAGGAGCTGGGATCAGTCTTACAGTTACACTCCCACACTTACCAGTGACCTATATTTAAAACATATGTATTTAAACCATTCAAAAGCACAAAATATTTATTTTAAAAAAAATTTAAGTAAAAATAAATTTTTAAAATTTAACATATGAGGAATAATAGGTTAACTTACTTTGCAAGGTACAGTATGAGGTTTCCCAATCTTGTTACCCCAATATCCTCTCCTGACTGGAATCAATGACAATTTGGCCAATATAATGGCTCCTCTAATGGCAGTTGCAACTTCTTTGGAACATTTTACACCAAGTCCAATATGGCCATTGTGATCGCCTATTACTACAAAAGCCTAAAATTTATATTTTTATAATAAAATAACCTTAAATCTGGTTCTTTGACCAGCTCTAGTTTGTTTTTGAACTGGCATAATTTTAAGCACTTCATCCTTGAGGGTATTTTGAAAAAAGTGGTTGATAATTTCAAATTCCTAAATATATAAAAAAAATGTTTGTTTATATAATGTTTTCAAATACAATATAATTTCATGCATTTGAAAAGGATGAATGATAGACAAGTTTATATACCAAGATAATTTGCTAAATTTTTATTTAAAAGACAAAAAAATGCAGCAATGGGATCTTGAATTCAACAAGGACATTATAATATAATTATACCTTTATGGGGATTGAATACATGTAAATTTCTTCAATTGATTTTATTTTTCCATCTTTTACAAGTCTCCCTAGCTTGGTGACGGGGGCCCATTCTTTGTCACCTTCTTTACCGCCACGCATACCTCGACCGCGTCCTCTGCCTCTTCCACGGCCACGCCTACCTCCTCCAAATCCACCTCCGCCGGCACCACCAGGTCCTGGACCCCCGGGTCGTCTATCAGCCATTTTAGGTGATGGTAACGATTGTTAGGAGAGGAAAGTAATTTGAATATTAAGATGTGAATCTAACGTTGTTGAATTTGAGAGGAAATTGGGAGCAGGTGAGAGCATAAATTTTGTGAGTAATTGATTCTCGCGGAATGAATTCTTATATTAAGTATTGTTATAAAAATAATTTTTTTGGAAAGTATGATATATCTAATAAAAACCTTAAAGAAATAACAAGATTTTGTTATATATTTTGCAAGCATTTTAATATAAGACATCTATTAAAATAAATGCAATATACAAGTGAATCTTGTTCTTAGCTGCATGTATAGTTACAATCTTTTTTTTAGTATAAATTAATATTACTTATAATATAAAACCTAATTACCTTTATATTTAGCATATACAAAAAATGCTAATATAAAATTCTAGGTTTATATACATTTATAATAACAAACTGATTAAAAATAGACACTCAATTTTAAAACATTTAGCAAATTTTTTTTAAGCATTTTGTTATTTTTGAGAAACATATCTAAATTATTTTAATATTTTGACATTGAATTTTTTTCTTTTACTTTAAAAGTCAAGCTTACAAAAAACGACATGGCACAATTTTTATTCTACAAATTTTTTATATTATAATCTTCGCCATATTTAGAAACAGATAAGTCTTAACCCAAAATTGTTAATTTGTAGAATTTTAAAAAAAAAATCTTATTTTATTGCAAATAGTTTCTGTATTTTGTTTCACAATAGAGTATAAATTAAAAAAAAATGTTTAAATTAGAGATCTCGTAATTTTGTTTAAATTTTAGTTAAAAAGCAATAAAAATTTTAGGAGCTGTCTTTCCCTATGGAATTCGTATTTTTTTTAATTTACCCAACTACAGTATCAATTAAGATTATGTTTATATAAAATCATCCTAAACAATACTATTTGATGATTTTTAATTTTGCAATCTCAGAAAAATAAGAAAAAATAAACTTAGAGTATATAATTAAAAATGTAAAAATTAATTTAGCCTAAAATTGTTTTTAATTAATAATCTTTTCTCTATTCGGATTGAAAAAATGCTCTTCCTTACATTTTTATTGATCTTGAATCAGGCAAGATTCTAGACCCCTTTTGGGGGGGTGCCCCCCCCCCCAGATTGCCCCCCCCCCAAAAAAATTAAATTTGCCCCCCCCCCCCCCCCCCCAATTAAATTTGCCCCTCCAAAAATACTAAATTTTATTTTTTTTTTACACATAATATAATTAAAGCTCAGCCAAAAATATCTAAAAAATATTATTTTAAAAACATTTACTTTTTTTTTAAAGTGTTTTCATTCATCAACACATCTCATTCGCTAGAAAAGTCAAACTAACACAGAAATTTTTTTCTGTTGTTATAAGATATATAGAAAAATTTGATTTTACAGAAAGCTTTATATTTGTCAGATCATAAATCTGATGCCTAAAAATTTTTCTCACTTGTCAACAATCTTTTGTTAGAATATAATTTAGAACTAAAGAACCTGATCGCACAATGCTACGATGGGGCAAACGTAATGCCCGGATAAGGTGGTGTTTGTTTCTAAGCAAAGCTGGACAACATGTCCCGTATATTCACTGCTTTAACGACCGATTGTATTTTGTTGTAGATTGTCTTAAAATTTTAATAGAAGGGAAAAATTATTTTGATATTTTTTCTTCCCTTCATAAATTTTTTCAACATGATGCAATCAAGAAGTTAGTTAAGGCAGGACCATACCCCGGCTGTTGCCCCATCGGTGGTGTGGTCACTACGACGCCATTTTTTTTTAAAAAAATTACATAAAAATATTAAATACTCTTTTGAAAATTAAAAATAAAATAATTCAGGGCCGAAGCGTCGAGGTTTTTTGACCATATTTATAATCATCAATTTATTTTTTTTGTTTTTATCATTTTAAAAATTATTTTATTTATTAAAAATAATTAAAGATAATTCAAAACGATTTATATTCTAAAACTTTTGATTTACACCATTGTTTGTTAGAAATTAAACAACTAAGAAATACAAATACATTTGAAAATTTATTCAAAAACTGTTTTGATATATATAATACTTTTTTAAATGACAATAATTTATTTATAGATAAAAAAAATTAAACCTAAAATTTTTTCTGATTTTTATTTATTTTCTACTCATAAGTTTGAGAATCATTTAAATATTAATGATTTAAAAAGTATTTATTTTAATATTATTGATTCTTTTAATAATAGATTTTTTACCGATAATATTTATTTAAAATTTAGATTCCCTTTATAAATTTTATTATCCTTTTTTTAGATATAAATAGATGAGAGCCTCTTTTAAAAATAAGTAATATTGATAAAAATTCATTATCTAAAGAAATTGACTTAGCCAAATTTTAACTTAATAATTACAAAGAATGTGTTACTAATATTGTTAAATTTTTATATAATTACAAAGATGCGTTTCCTAATCTATTTAACATTTTTTCTATAAGTTTGTTATTTGGCTCTTTAACGTCGAGTTGTGAGGCCACATTTTCTTCTTTAAAAAGGAAAATAACTTTAGTAGGCTGGCAAGTATTGACCTGCGTAAAAGTGATTTGGTTCTTCTAGGACAAGAACAATTATTAACTGGGGCGTTGAATTTTGATGAATTTTATAATTTAATCAAAACAACCTCTAGCATAAAATTGTTAGATTAAACAATACACTGCTCATAATCAGCTAATTACTGCTTAAATATTTTAAGACATGGCTGCAAATCTTTTTATGCGCGTTTATGTTCATGTTTTATTTAATTTTCTACCCTAATATTAATTACTAATTATATATAACCAGTGTTTTTTCATATATATTCTTCCAAATTAGCATACTTATACAATTTGTTTTCATTATTATCAATCTTCATATTTTTATTTTTCATGCGCATTGATACCAAATGATAAAATTATTACTACAATTAATATCCAAATCTCATATCTTTTTAAGCAATTGATTTTAGTGAAAACAATTAATTTTAATTTACATATCCAATTTGCAAACGCGAGAATATAAAAAATTGCTATTAATTTGTTAAAAATAAAAATTTTGAACGTGGATTCAATTGTTGTACATGTATATTTTTTGGCGTGACAGAAGGTCACGGCTAATTTTGCCGCCAAAGGCGGCAAAAAAATTTTTTCTGCCCCCCACAAATTTTTTTTGCCCCCCCCCCCCCCCCCCCCCAAAGTCGAAAAGCTAGAATCGGGCCTGTCTTGAATCTACCCATTTTGTTTATGTTATGATGTTGGGATAAGGTTATTTCAAAATAGGGGTTAGGTGTTAATTAGTTTGGGTTAAGATTAAGGTTATTATCAGATCTTAAGGCTGCAACTAATACCTTTTTCAAAATTGTAAAAAAAATTTAGCGGCTAATATCAAAAAGTGAGAATTTAGGTTTTTTGGTCGTTTTAGGATATGCCTAACAAAAATTTTTTTTTGCCTCAATGTTATTTAATGCGTGCAATTTTTATTTGTCAAAAATTTTTTTCTACTAGCCGCAGCCTAATATACAAATGCTTGTGAAAGGTATTCATTACAAGCATATAAAATTTAGTGTAAATTGCCCACCAAAATATCCAGACTAAATGCCCCATTTTTTTGGACGTGTTGCCATCTTTTTTTGGAATTTATGACTCTTAAATACAAATAAATAAGTTTTTTGCATTTTTTGCAGCAATTTGAAATAAGTCATTAATAAGATGGTGTAAAAATTTTGAAATTCTCATTATTGATTATAAAACAAATAAATAAATGCTCTAATTGGACATTAAGTTTTAATGATTTGATTTACAATAAATTATTATTTGCTTAGATTTAAAAAAGTATATTTGCATCAATCATGATTTTAGTTTATATATAATTATAAAGAAATATCTTCCGTGATGGCGTATTCAGAAGAAGGAAGAAAGGAGTGTGGTGTTAATATGTCCCTTAGCTTGTTGTATTTTTATCATATGTATAGAATGCACTCTCTCCACGATACGCCAGTGTATTTTTAGGTTATATTTTTGTTAATTTTACTTTAACAAGTAAAATATATTAAAACTTAAAGTTTTGATTCTCAGAGTTATAGTAATCGATTTTGTAGCCCCTGAGTTATAAAATTCTAAAGAAAAGGTAGAAGTTTAGCGACAATTTGCAAAACAGTAAAAGGGTTGTTTAAAATCTTTTTCGTATATGTATTCTCATGCAATTTTAAAAATAAGCGTAAATTAGTACGACCTCTACAGAGTCAATGTAAACGTGTATGGGATATTTGGGTACCCGCTTTTATATTTGAATTACTTTTAAACAAGCGAACAAAAAATTTGATTATAATTTATTTAAATGTTTTTAATTCAAAATATCTATTAAAAAAATACTAAATTCTTTTTATCTACTGTAAATTTTATTACTTAATTTGGCCTTTTTCATCAATTTGCGTGGATATGGCATTTAAATTGTTTATGAAAAATATAACTTTTGGATAATATTATGGGCATTAAATTTCTAAAAATATACAAGGAAATGAATGCGTAAAAATACAAAATAATAATATTATAAAATACATTATTATTTTATTTTCATTTTTCTTATATGCATTAAATACAAATATTGGTTGCCAAAAGATATGCATTCCAGCGCCAATGATAAAGATGTAGAAACTAATTTTTATTAAACACTACAAGACATGCCCTATTGTAGTGTATTAAGTAAATATAGCAAACAAAAAAAATTCCAAATACATTTAGAAATAGTCATTTATAAGGGTTTGCGCATACAATCACGGGTTAACTCAAAAACATAGTTTTACAATAAGACACCAAATCTCCATAAATTTATTGTAAAATTACATTTGTGACTATATACATGGTCATAAAATAGCATTATATTATCTTTAAAATAAGTCGTGTCAAGTTAACGCGCAGGGATAGCATGTGTCATACGTATCCAGATTCAGCTATAATAAAGATTAGAAAAATATAGTTTCGAGATTCATAATGCGTCGAGCTCATGTTATGCGAATATTTAAAATCCTAGTAGGGTTTAAGCTTAGGGCAAAGTATTTAGGGTGCAAATAATTATATGAGATACTTATATAGCCCATGTCAAAAACTTTTTGAAATTAAATGTTATTTTTAAATGAAATTTTATTATAGAGCAACGCAAGCAAACCTCAAACTTGCCGCTATAACTGAAAAATCTTCCATTTATTTCAAAGTTTTTATTTTTTTTTAATGATTACAAAATCTATTTGACAAAATAACTAAATAAATGTATATGTAAACTTTCCAACGAAAGCGTTATATTCATTTTAGTGAATCGTCGAATCCCTTGGATCATTGCAGGATTCACCAGAGTCTTATGCCCACCTATAAAAGCTTTATTATCCATACTCCCAAAACCACCGCGATCATAGCATTTCCCTCCTCCGTCGTTTAGATTACTTCCTCGTGAGCAAAATGTTCCGTTCTTACATGGAATATGGGTTGATAGGATGGGCTGTGAGTGTTTAAGACTTTGTTTTCGGTCACGACAACCATCAAAACTTTTCATTTTGGTGACGAAAAAGTGTTTTGTTGCTGCCGTATATTCAGGGATTGACATGGTCCTTCCTTTAATGCCTGTGGCTTGAATGCAGGTTTCAATAGCACCGACATTGAGGGTAGTTGTCTCAAAAGATGGACCGCTTGGTCTAAGATAATGACGCTTTAAGTTTCGGAGCCTGTTGAAAATCACTTCACGTACCTAACAGATATAACAAATTTTAGATATAAAATAGAGACCTTTAATATATTTTAAATAATAATATGTTCATACAAAATATCCTTTTTATAAACTAATCACAAGGGCATCTTAAATATAAGTGTGTAAATAAGACATTTAATTTTTTTAATTGAATTTAATATTTGGGACAAATCATCCACCATTACACATATACATACAGCTGACAATTCCTGCAAAGACCCAGAATCAAAGTTCAACACAAATTCATCATGGGTTAAGCCACATTGGCCTAACCCACACAACTACATTTAAATCTAACTCAATGTAATATCAATTCACCATATATTTTATTTATATTTTAGAAATTATAATTTTGTACAATAAGCAAGTCGAAGATTTTTTTAACGCTTAAGGGCACGTGCAAAGTGAGTTTTTATTTTCGTGAAATTTTTAAATTTTTGGAAAAAAATATTTTGTAATAAAACGCAAATTTTTAAAAAGTTGCCAAATTTAATATGCACATAAAATGCTTTTTCTGAAATAAAAAAATTATGAATAAATTTAAAAAAAAAATAATTATTAAAATTTTTAGAATTTTCAAAATTTTACGAAAAAAAAACTCACTTTGCACGTGCTCTAACATATGTTTTAACATTTCCTAAAAATAAATTCAGACAAGACGAGCTTATGAAATAAAATTCAGAGAAACATGTCGCAATTAGAAAAAATTTAGTTTTGATTTCTAAAAACGTTTAACACGTTAATTTAAATATAAAATGAAATATATACAAGATAAATAAGTCATGAAAGCTGCAATAATGGTTGAACAAATATTAAAAAACAAAATAGAATTATTTATTTACAACAACTTGAATATCAAAATTAAAAAGCATTTTTTATATAAAATTAAACAAAAATAAATATTTTTTATTTCGTTTATTTTTATTTTTCATCTTAATTACATTTATTAAATTAAGATTATTGATAGCAATATAAATAACTTACTTCGTTATTGCAGAAACAGCAGTAAAACGAAACGAATATTCCCTAAATTTAAAAAAATAAAATACATAATATAAGTGAATATAATACATTTTTTTAAATTGCAATTTTTTTGTTGAACACTACTCTATTTAATTTATAAATGATTCATTGAAAATTTATTCTGCCCTAATATTGTTTGTATTAAATGTAAAGTGTAGTGGTTTTAAAAAATTTGTGATAAATATATTTTAGTAGGTTATGTATGACCTTTATAAAAATACTACAAATAAACTGTCAGTGTAACATCGATTTATCCTAATGGGCGAAATAAAAATCGTAAATATGATCCAACATTAATTAAACGGTTATGTAAATTAGAACTATCTGTTTTCAATTATTGAAATGGGCTCAGAGAGCTCAGTCGCAAACATTCTTGTCACGCAGGAGGTTGCAAATTTGAAACCGTGCACAGGAAGCTTTTTTCTTCGGAAAAATAGTATACATGTGCAACCACTTTGAAGCTGCTGGGTGGCCTGCTTAGGCAATAGGCCCTATTCAATAGGCCTAAAGTAAAAACCTAGGTCGCCGCCGTGGAGCAAATCTTATTATTCGACCCGTCGGCAATATTAATTGCTTTGGAAGGGTCAAATCCCTAACGGGTATGGCGCCCCTAAATGGGGAAAGGTATGGGTAAACCTCAAACCCAATGTTTTTTTTATTATTGAAATTTGTCACAAGAAATCGTAATAGGACATAGCTATCTTTGTATTTATGCATAATGTGCAAACCTGAGTGGATATCATTATGGGTAATACGAAATTAGAGAGAATTTTTTTGTGATCATTTGCAGGAGGGTAAAGAGTCATGATATATGTGGCGCCTAAGATCGTAGACAAACATAAAAAGCCCTTGAAGAATTTTCTAATAAATTTAAAAATTAATTTAAATAATTTTTAATTTGTAAGTAAACCACTAAATTTATGACTTCATACAGTATCTGAGTTTTTATTTTAAAGTTAAGATTATAACACAATTCTAAAAAATGTAGCCCTAATCTAAATAGTTAACAATATCTCCGATTTTTAAACAGTACTTTCAAATCTTACGGATAAAGTTTGGACTTTTCAAAGATTTTAATTTGACACTTAAGCCTATGCCTTACATTACAATTTTTTCGAAAAATGAGTAAAAACACATGATTCATCGTTACCAATAGGCATATATTACCGTGCCATTATTATAACGGTTGATATGCTTTACTTTATGTGAAAGTGTTTTCATTTTTCAGAAAAAACAAAATATAACAAGGCACGCCCTTATGCTGTGACCTTTTTCATTTAAAAAATAAAAAAGTCTTTTTCTTTTTAGTAAAAATAAAAAAAACCTACAGGTGAAAAAAGTTTGTGGTTAGAGCTTTAAAAATGGAATATCGGCATGATAGCCTATATGATAAAAATTTTTTGTACCATCTCTTATCAGATCTACCGTCATAAAAAATGGCCAAATTATTCAAACTTTTTTTGCGACGTCAAGCAATATTAAAAAAACATTAAAAAAAATATTTTAAATTAAAAACAAATGTATGTAACTTCTAATTTTCATCTAATAAATGATAAATATAATAATAACTATCTTATAACAACATTTAGGTATAACAAAATATTTTGTAGTCCAACCTAATGATACGTGTTTGATTGGTTAATTATAACGAAATTATTTTAAGAGTTAATTTACCAGTTTTATATATTAAACATTATTTTCAGTATTTTTTTTGAATCTTTTTTTATTTTTTTTTCAAATAGGTTTATTAATAAAAATAATAACCCGCAGCTTTGGATTCGACCCGATGTATCAGAATAAATTTTCTCGATTATTAGTTTCAAGATTTTTATAAGGATGTAAAAGTTGATGATTAGCACAATGAGTATGGGAACGACGTAGATGTAATGCGACGCATTAATTTTGAGTATAATTATGCACCTGTGTTCATTTATATATATTAAATATTTATTTGTATAAATACTATTTTTCACTTTTTGTGTGACTATATAATTGACAAAATATATGAATTGTGTAATGCCATGACAGCCATACGATTAAAAAAGACTAGGGGGAAGGGGCATTAAAAAAAAATTCATTTTCTATTTCACATATCGACAAAATATTTCACAAAAGATTATTTTTTTTCAATTATGATAGTTTTTTGAGTATTGCTTACCAGAACATTTATTGTTTTAATACCTCGTCGGTCCGTTATATGATTTAAGTTTTAGGTAAAAACTCGGGCATCCTAACTTCAAATTATAATTTTTTTTGTAAAACAGTTTAAAGTGATCTAGATTTTATGTTGCAATTGCATTTTTATTTTCACCCATCTTAGCTTAAAAGAATAACAAACTTCTAATTTTAAAAAACAAAAATTTCATAATTGAGTCTGAGCAATTAAAAAAAAATTAAATTTGGACATGTCAAGACAACATGTTAGACTAAATTTTATTTTTTTTTGCTTTTTTAAAATATTTTTGCTTGGCCAATTATCCCGAATGGAGAAATTTGTATGCGAACGCTATGGTGGGGTCCATGCGGACCCTAAAAACCTCTATAACTTCACGAGCTATAAAGCTATGACCTTTATTTTTTTACGTGCTTTTTAATTAGAGACATATAAGTTATTATTAATGAATATTGCAAATTTTATTTGACAAAAGTAGAAAAAAAAATCTAAAAACATTTATATCGCATCAAATAAATTATGTAATTAAATGTATCAATATTTTTGATCAAATCGTGTTTTTAGGTCTAGTAGAACATATTTAGAAAGATTTGTAAAAAATATTTTGATATATAAAATCATTTTTGGCTATTATTTACCATAAAAACTAGATATTAAAGAGAAAAAAACAATTCATATCATTATTATACAATACAAACATTTCGTATACTTAATAATTAAAATTATATCAAATAATAATTAAGAATATAAGGTTGCAATTACTTAAGATTAAATTTAAATAGAGGCAATATATTGGTTTTGAACATTGAAATTGAGAGGGTGGGGTCCATATGTACCCCAATTCGATTTCCAAATTTTAAACAAAATTTGTTATTAGACTTAGACTAAATTTAATTAATAGTTTTGTTTATTATATTTTTGAGAAAAAAGTCACCAAAAATTTAGCTCATATAATGTTTTTGGGAATTTTTAAAATTTAAGATGTGCTGGGGTCCGTATGGATCTTACAGTGCTAATCGCGGGTTAAATAATCAGAAGCCATTTAAATATGATTTAAAAAATAGTGCAAAATAAATATTGAGAGAGGGCACAAATTATTATAGCATAATCTTATGGGTAGTTATTAGGATTATAAATTATATTGCTGATATGTGAGATGCTGGAAAACAGATGACAAGTTTATCGGGGGAGGGGGGGGGGGCAAATTAAAAAATATGCTATATTTTAATATAATATTATTAAATTTCTGAAAGAAACAGCTTTGTCCTCCTTTTCCTGATAAAGGAATTCAATACATAATAAGGATGAAAATATAGTCTAACCATACTATGGTATTTTTATGTAACATTTAAAAAATATAACAAAAAAATACAACGAATGTAAATCAGTCTTTAAGGCGCCAGACTCATTTTATATTTAACAAAAATTGAATTTGAAAAAAAATAATTTTTTAAATTTTTTTTTAAAACTATTTCTTAGAAAAACTATTTAAAAGCTAATAACAAATATTTGCGACTTTTTGTTAAAGTGCGTTCAATGTTAAAAGATTTTATAAAAATTCTTAATTTTGAAATTCGTTAAAAAAGGAAATGAGTCTAAACGCATCCAAAAAAATAAACAAACAAAATATGCAAAATTATTATGTTTGGGTTTATTTCTTTTTCATTTCATTGTTTCCATTTGTATTTTCCTCTTTTTATACTAAATAATCAATCAATTATATTTAGATTTTTAAAAATATGTGACCTTAAAATCTTTACTTAAAATTCTGTAGTTAAAAAGGCATGCCTAAAACAAAAAAAATCATAACGAATGTTATTATCCTTTAAAATAAAATACAAAATTATTACGTATGATGATGAGTAATTTTATTGGTCAGATACCATATCAGGATGAAAAATAGCGGTATACCTATAGCAGCAAAATAAATATTTTCATTATGACCATTTGGTTATGCAAACTTTAAAAGGTTTGCCGAAGCAAAGAAATTATTAATAACATATCATGAATAAGATAAATAAGCTAATTACGTTTCATTCTAAATGTAACTTTAACTTATATAGTTATAATTCTAGTGAAGAATTTTTTTAATTTACTTAAGCTTTTATCGCTTAATATAATTTAATTTGTCTTGCTTTTTCTTACCTATTTCCATTTAAAATATTTTTTGATAGAATAATGGTCAGAAGTTTTTAGCCAGAAAAGCACCAAAAAAAAAACAAATGACACATGCAGGTCATTATTTAAAAATTTAACTATGATTTAAAAAACTTGCTATATATATCAAAAATTTTAATCTGACATATATATTTGATAATTGGCCCTTGAAAAATTTAAATAATTAAAATCTACCCCATCCTATGGCTGAGAAGTAATTCATGCAAAGCGCTTTAGCCGGAAACCCGATAATTAATAGTTGATAGAGATAGATTCCTTCCACGAACATCCAAAAAAAGGTTGTCGTGTGGAAGTAAATGTAAAGTGTTGAGAATATGTTGCACACCATAATCTACCCAATAAAAAAAACGTTCTCGTTAGATATGGCCTATTCCATTTAAAAAAAAAAATTAAATCTGAAAAAAATTACAAGCTATCGTTTAACATGCCAAAATTCCAGATAAAAATTTGTGTTCAATATTTGGCAGACAGGCGCCACTCTAATGTTAATCATTAATGTTAGATTTGTCTACAAATTCTTTTCAGTATATGGCAGCAGCCAAATTTTGTTAAAAATAGCTGATGATTTGGTCTTAACCCAACACATTTTATGGTTTTCATTAATAATTTACAAATTTCTATATATCCCGATATATAATAATAAACACTGGGCTAGGCGAACAAAAGATTTCTAGTGAAAAGTTTTAGCCCAGCTTAACCTGTTCATTTTTTTACCAGATAAACAGGTAAAATTAGCAAAAAAGTAAAATTAATATTTGAATATCTTTAGCAAAACAAACATAAAAACATGATTACACATGTAGAAAAACAATGCCATTTCCATATTAAATAACAGCCTATTAAAATGAATCATAAGTAAAATCTAAATTTATAAAAAAATTAAATATTTTTCTACCGTTAATCCACTATAAAATTTTATTTTACTAAAAAATATTGACTGTTCCAAAATTATTTTTTTCGGCGATTTTGGTCTGGCCCAAATTATCATGTTAGCCTAGCTTGGAACTCAAGTTAAGTGAGCAAAAAAAATTTGTTTGGGGGTTAAAAGTATTGAAATTTCAGCGACTTTTAATATTCTTTGGAATATATAGGATTAAGTGCCTCTTTACGCCAACACCATAATGTCCATTAGAATGACACCGCATTCTCTGCAATATTACAGCATATAGGCTTTAAAACCCTAGCAAAAAATCAGAGTCATTTACCTGCCAAAAAACTGCTTCCCTTTTATCGAAGAGGATTTATAGTATACCCGTTAGAGCATATAGCCCCTTTTAGCCCTGTCGGATAGCTAAAAAATTTATAATAACATACTCTATGCGTTCGAGTATTGTATGAAAAATTTGATCTTTTGAGCTCTATGAGTGATTGAGCCAGCTCACTTATCCGTTCGTATTGTTGTTCCGGACCGCTACGGACCCTGAAGGATTCGTAAAAGAGGATCCAGCATAGCTCACTCATTAAGAAGGACATTATGAGGTGGGCGTGAACCCTATTCCTGGCACATCGGAGTTTTCTAATTTTAAATTGAAATTTAAACTTTAGAATTTGTGAAGATGTGAAGTGTATATTTTTTGCAACAAGTGATTTAATTATACAATTTTAGTTAATTTTAAACCGCACCGTACCCTGTGTTTGTAAAAAGGGAAGAGTGAGGGCAAATTTGGAACCACGTTGATCTTTGGGGGCAGCACGTTGTTAAAAGGCAGATCGTAAAATTTTCAGGTTCAAATGAAATTTAGAGAGAGGAAGGAGTCGACAAATTTAAAAGAAAGAGTGCATGATGGACAAATTAAAAGGTAAATAAATAGTCAATTACTGAGAATAGGGAGGAGGCACCAGATCTCTCCCACACAGGCACAGAGTCGTAACTAGGAGGTGCAAAAAAAGGGCGAACCCTTACTCAAAAAATAAAAAATTATGGTTTGATCTTGTTTGTACCAACTGTTTAGCGCACAGGGCCGGCTCAGGAATTTTACAGAATTTAAGATCCAAAAATTAAAATTTCGGACTATCTGCGTAATAATGGAAAACATTAATATTGATGGATCCTCCTAATCTTAATGCCAACATACGTCGAAAACCCTGATAAATTTAGATATTAAAATTGTTTTAAACTTATATTCAATTAAGGACGGTATTTAAACTTTTTTTTAGAAACATCTACAACCTACAAATTATTATTTTCCAAAAACAATTATGATAGCAAACAAAAAATATTGATCCCATAAACATTTTTCGTGTTAAACTGAATAACTTTTTTACTTGAAACCCATGAGGATGAGAAAAGCTACCGACAGACACACGATTGATATTCCATAGCCGATGAAGTAAATTTTGATTGGAGTTTGTGTTTCCTCGTACAACTTGTTCTTGGCAACGACATCTCTGCCATGGGTCGTCTAGATTTTTATGAATTTTATAAAAATTTAAAAAAAATTTAATTTTTGTTAGGGAGCGCTTTTAAAATTCATTTATTTTTTAAATAATTTTAAACATTTAAAAAATTTCAGAAACTTTTGTTTTAGAAAAAGTATTTTTAGAGCTAATAAATGAGATCATTATAATATAAATCAACTATAAGTATTCCCCATTCTCAATGAGAGGGGCAACCCATTAGGTTTAGGCTCTCTTAACTCATACAGAGCAACAAATATTGTCATCGGAATTAAATATTATTTTCGCTCTCCCCTAAGGCCACTTGCAAAGTGAGTTTATATCTTCGTAAAATTTTCATAATTTTATAAAGTTTTATTTTATGAACGCATTTTTTAATTAGTTGCCAAATTTAATTTATGCACATAAAATATTTTTTCTAACATTAAAAGTTTTTTCAAAAAAACTAAAAAAAAAAATAAAATAAATTTTCAGAATTATTAAAATTTTGCAAAAATGAGAACTCACTTAGCACGGCCTAAATTAAATATTTGCGGCTTTGCCTTTAGACCAATTAAGTTCTAATTTCTAAGTAGGGAATCCGGCAACAACCAAGTATGTGTACAGCTTAATATTAAAAGCAAGAAGGAGACCGGTTTGGCTCATTGACTCTTGCATGGAAAAATATAAATAGTTTTATTAAGGTTTTAAAATACTATCATCTATTATAAATTAAATATTTAAAAATAAGATATCTACCTATTGGCTAACGTTAGCCTATTGTATTTGCTACCATATTAATAAAAAGTAGACGAGCAAATTATATTCCTATTTCATTTATTATTTAATTTATGTTATTTTTTTCTAATTTTTTTTAAATAAAAAACCACAGCCTTTGAAAAATAAAATTTAATGGACATAATTGTAAAACCAAACCGAAAAGTAAATTAAATAATGAGGCGATAATTATTTTACTATTTATAAATACATGGTTTTTTTTCTGTTATTTTTTTATTTTAACCTAATTTTTCATTTAGGTTAAATAAAAAAATTCTTTTAAATAGATGTAAATATAGCTTTATGTAAAATTAGCAATTCCTTCTTCCCATAATAAGTGCAAACTTAAAAAACAGTATAACATAAATTACAATGCTTATTAAGATTAATTATAATAAAGTTTGGTGACCTGGAAGTCTTATATTATAATCTAAAATTCATAAATATTTTTGATTAACTCTCTATTGCAGGAGAAATATTAGATTTTAAAATACTTGAGAAGCACCTAACTTAATTAAACAATGCTGTGGTGCTTTTATAGGAGAAAATTATAGAATTAAGGACTATATATAAATCTAATGCATACTAATGATGCAAGTTCTGTTGCATAATATATTTTTTTATTTAAAATAAAAAGCACTCTACAAAATTATGTCGCCAAATGACACGTTCAAAGTCGAATTCCAAATTATAAAAAGAAGTGATTTTTGTTTTCTATTTTGTCAAATTATAAAAAATATAACTAAGTCAACCAATAACCTTAAAAAAAATAATTTGATAGTTTACCATAGCCATTATTAAAAAACAACATTTAATTTTTTATCCTACGTTTGATTAATATAAGAAAACAAAATTTCCACTGAACGTGCTTTAACATTAAAAATGACTTGCACCCTAAATGTGAAAAATCGGCTTTTTCAGTCCCCCAAAACGAAGGTCTTTAAAGATATAACATTTTTGTTTCCACTTGCCACGTGTTTTAATATTTAAATATTAAAATTAAGGGCCAGGCGTTTTAATATTTTGGGAGATGGGGTTATATCTACGATTTTGGAAGAAATATGTACTTTACAAAATTAATAGTTGCGCCCTTGAACAAACGGGCCCTTCTTAATAATTTGTAAAAAAAATAATTGAATTTGGGGTTTCTACAACACCCTTATAAAGGGGGTGTATACATTAAGAATCTTAACATAATAATTTTTTGCTTCTTTCCAAAGAATGGACTAGATTATATAATTTAATAAATCTTTAGCAACTCCGTAAGCTGTATAAACATTTTGCAAACATATTTGCTGGCAAGTCGCAATTAATCACAGCAATGTTAAATAGCAAAAAAAACCATATTATCACTCGTCAATATATTTTTCTTTGTCTTTGCTAATGACGCATAAACTTGTCACTTTTTTTTTTCAGAAACAAAAACAAAAACAGATCTTTGTGTTCTTTTGTGCAACTTTATGTTGATTGTCACAAAATTTGCGTTACCGATGAGCAAGTTCAAAGAAGAAATCACATATTCAGACGGATTATATCGATACATTGTATAATAGAATTTGGTCAATTCTGTAAGCCAGTAAGTGATTAATAAAAAGTATTTGTCTATTGTTAATGGCTTTGATTTACATTTCTACCAAGTGATTTTACTTTTGTATTTTGTGTATATCCATCATACTTTAGGCGGTCAATATAGATAGAGAGCAGTAAATTTGATATATGGCGACGTCCATTAGACGTGGAAAATTTATTGGGGGTGAGGTATGTTGTCATGTATGCCGAATTTTTATTGCATTTTTAAATGTTTTATAAAAATGATCATTTATAAAGGAAAAAGCTGTTCCAAACGGCGGTAATGTAAATGGAATTAAAAATATTAAATATCTAGTGTATTGAAGAACTCATTACTAAAATGATGTATCATATACAAATTCTAATAATATAAAAGTCTATGATTTACAGTGCTGGCTTCTATAGAGTGGCACATGTTAGAAATATAATGATCAATAGACACATAAAATGTGGCCATCAACTATTATATTTTTGATCGTTGTCACTAATAAAATGATCACGATCACAATTAAATGATCTCTGTCCCAATTAAATGGCCAAGATGATGTTTTCATGATAAATATCACTATGTTGTGGCTAAATGGTCATTAGTGATGTTTACCATAAAATCATCATCTTGGCCATTTAATTGTGATCGTGATCATTTTATTAGTGACCGCGAACAGAAAATAGTGTTAGATGGCCACACTTTATGTGTCTATTGATCATTCTATTTCTAACATGTGCCACTTATTAAAGCAGAATGGCATCATAAAAAGTATTTACAATAAATTCAATGTTGAAAACGTCAATGTCCACTTTGTCACTTTAAAAGGTCACTTTTAAAGGGGACAAGGGTAAAGAGTTAGGGTCTCCTGATTGATTTCCTATATGGAGAACAACTAGCGAAAGATAAATTCAATAAACAAAGTTAATATGCCACCTATGCACGACGTTCAATGTATGATCCGTTATAAACAAGATGTTGACACCTCTCAAATTCTCCAAAACACATATTTAGCAATTTCGGTAAGTGCGTTGTCTCTTTCATCTACGCTTAGGTTTAAGCTGCATACTCAGCAAACAATATTTTAGCAGAAGAAATACTCTGGCTTTCGACATTTGCCAAGGTTGTAAAGCCTAGATGCTGAAATATTGGAGAAGCGTCATTTAGATGGGATGGTACTGGCGGAAAGATGCACATAATCCTTCTGACCCAAGGGTTATGCATTGATATTTTAATGCTCCAAACCCAAAAAATATTACGAATATAGCTTCAAAAAACCTCATGCAAATTTTTACTAAGGCTAGAGTAGTAGAGAAGTTCATTTGTGGGATTGTTTTTAAAAAAAGGCATGTTCAAAAAAAATGTTAGTTGAAATTTATTATATAAATGATATAAATTAACTATTACGGCTCAAGCAATTTAATATATATATTATAATTTTTAAATTATTTACATTAGGGCACGTAAAGTGAGTTTTTATTTTCGTAATATTTTGAAAATTCTGAAAATTTTAAAAATTTATTTTTTTTAAAATTCAAAAATTTTTTATTTCAGAAATAGCATTTTATGTGCATATATTAAATTTGGCAACTTTTTAAAAATTTGTGTTTTATTACAAAATAAAATTTTTTTAAAATTTTACAAAAATAAAAACTCACTTTGCACGTGCCCTTAGCTACAAGCATATGGTTATTAGCACAAAAAACTGAAAATAAGTTTTTTATAAAATTTATGCTTATTATGTTTGATAGGTTAAATATTGTCCAAACGTAAGTTTTGGTTTTTGGAATTTTTATTATTTTGAAATTGATCATAGCCTATATAACGTGTATCTTTTATACTCACTAATTAAACATGTACAGTAGGAGCCACTGTTTATCTTTGATCAGTTAATCTATTTTAATCCAATTCGATTAATTTTTAATTGCTCTCGTTACCTAAATACTCCCTATTTACTTATAAGTCATGCTCCGTTGACCTAAAACTTCGACCATTAAATTTAGATAAAAATATACTTTTCTTCCTAAATAGAGATCTATATGACATTTTTGCTCTGCGAAGACCATTTGCTTTTAATTGATTATACTAAGAATAATTGGCTTTGCAGTTTTATCTTATTTTCAAGGGGCAGCATACCCGTCAATACGTGCCCAAACACCGCAGGTTTAAACTTCAGCTTTAAAGATATATTGTTTGCCAGAGACCAGAGTTTTTAGGTCTTTGCTTTATTAAGACCATGCCTTATTTCATATTTTCTCCGTAAAATGAGTATATATGATTCATAAAATACCATAAGACACGCGCGCCCTATGTTAATAATAAACTTTGCAATAAAAGCTGCTTTTCTTATCAAAACATGGCCAAGGATTGTAACTAGATCAAAAACGTTTTGCTACTCAAATTGCACGATCTCAATAGTTGGTACCTTGATAAGTTTGGACGCAATCAGTTATATACCAGCCAAAAAAAAACAATGAGTTAACTGGGATTGCGTTTTTAAACAATTAATCAGTGCCCATGTCAACCGATACAGACAGCTAAATGATATAAAAGTTATATGGAGAGCCATTTATTACAACGGAAGAGATTAAATTAAAAAAAAAAGGTTTAAATTAGTAATTTGTTCAAACTTTGCGGCACGGTCCTTTGTATTTTAATGCCCAGCCTATCATCAAAAAAATTGTTAAAATCCACCATAAATAACCATAAATAATTGTTTTTCCCCCTCGCTAGATGGAATCAACGGACAGCTTTGCCGCTTTCATTTTCACGCGATATGGTGCATTAGATTAATAAATTTGTGTCTAGCTATATAGGAGGATATTATTAAGGTGATAATTCCCCACCAAAGAATGCCAGGCTCAAAGAATTTTGTAAAAGTAGGAACGAAGAGCTCCCGAGGCAAATTGCCCACATAAATTATGTATATTTTGCACAAAGGTGTCGAAAGATGGGAAAAATATAACTAAATTTTCCTTTTTCCTAACAGTGTTAGTTAAATACTCCTGTCTTTATATTGCAGAGATCATAATTTTTCCGTTTGAGTATGAACATAAGAAGTAGCTTTGCGAACTCACCCCCCCCCCCCCAAAGTTTTTTTAGCGATATGCATTATAAAACAGTTTATAAATAAAATTGGTGGACAGTAATAATTAATTCGATTACTTATATAGTGTTGTAGACTAACTTAGATATAAAATACATATACAACTAAGCCAAAATAATATTTTGCAGCCATATCGAAAATTATGGTCAAACCAACCTAAGGGTTAATGCCCCCCCTTTCCAGTCTTCTTCAAGACAGGTAAAACAACGATAATTGCTTAGAATGCGCGCTAATTGAATAAATAAATTATTATTTTGTATTTTCCTTAGTTTTGTTTGATGAATTCCCTTTAGGCTCCCAGCATAATTGTCATTTTGTTTTAACCTAATTATATACTACTGGAATAGGGACATATATTTTAATTTCCAAAACTAACTGAGAAATAGATTTAATTAATCAATCATTTTGTACTGGCTACCTATTATTATCGCTAAACTGAACTTGGGAATATATTTATTAATTGTAAGTAAATTATTAATATGATAAATATTTAGCATGTTTAATTAAAGCTTAAAATCGTTTTTTAATGGCCATTGCTCACGCTGCAATAAATTAAATTTTTCGAAAAAATTCTTCCTGGGTGAAAATTCTTGGGCCCGGCTGGCCCGTTAAAATACGTTTCCCTTGTTGGATTAAAAAATATAAAATTTTAATTATAATGTTTGGTCATTTTACTCAAATAAAAGCTGTGATACCCAAACCCACTGACGATCGCGGGTTAATAAATAAAAAAAATTAATCGATTATCTACAAAACAATTAAAATAAACTAATAATATTCATATGTATTAGTGGTGTCTTAGTTAAAATTACATATATATTAAAATAGATAGCATTCGGTTTGACCCATAAAAAAATTCCATATTTGGGCCGGCACCGAGCCAAGCAGCCCTACTGGACCAGACGGAGAGGATTAATATAGCTGAATTTCACTTTTAAATGTATTACGACGATTCTAATGCCTCAGAAACAAGGGTAATGCACTAGTCATCAAATGTTGTAGTAGCTATTTTCTATCTCGGTAAACTTAGTACTGGATTTCAAAGTTTTGACAAGAATCTGAGGCTAGTATTCACAAACCTTATGGGAATAGTATAGTTCGATATTTTGTATGTTAAAGTGGTTTTGCGACACATAAAAACTACATGATTATGCGTCAAAAAGTCTAGACGGATTAAGGGACGAAGTTACAAAACTTTATTACAAAATCTGAAAACTATTTATGTAACTTTGAAACTACACATTTTCAAAAATTTAATGTATTATCTTTCGAAATGTCGTGATATAACTAAGAGACACATATGTTAAATTTATTTTTGATATATCAAGTTTTTTTAAACAACATTTTGCTTTTTTATTTATTAAAGTTTCTTGTAACCACATTAAATTTCAATTTGGTCAATCAATCTAAGTCGACGTGCAAAGTGAAGTTTCGAAAACTAATTTTTACATATTTTGTTTATTTGTGGAATTGCAAGAAAAAATGTCGTTAGATTTAAATTAATATTTTACTTCTATAGATTTGTATTTTCAATTTTATTGTATATCCTTATGTTTAAATTATACCTATTAATTTAAATATATAGGAATTTTTAATTTCGCCTTTTTT
>JAUIRJ010000237.1:0-30526 GCA_030555515.1 Acutogordius australiensis | reverse complement strand
TAATTAGTCAAAATTATGTTTATTATGTATATAACACAGGTCAACAAATATTAATGTCAGAAACGTGAATTTTATGAAAACATAAAAGAATGCATCCTCATGATGGCCTAATCTCATATATATTTTTCGCTTTTCTTAGTTTCTTCCGTCTTTGGCTCCTTAGATCAGTCTATAATGAAAAATGGCCTTTTTTGACCATATTGACAGATCTAAATATACCCTAAAAAGAAAAAATTTAAAAATTATTTTTGCATTTATAAATCCCTTGTATCTTATATATTTAATCACAAAGAATGAAACATAAATTTTATTAATATATCAAGCTCTTACATCGGCATTTAGATAATACAATATATTTTGCGTCCAAACTTAAATACGACACGTTATATTATCGGGTTTTAATGAATCATTTAAAGTTTGATTTTAACAGTTTAACTATTGTGAATATGCAAAAATAAAATTTCAATTTATTTTTGTTTTTGAATCTTATTTGGTTTTTAGACCTTTTTTCCTAAAATTTTCAATGTTTATAACTGACTAACTAAGTTTGATTAGGAAAAACGGTAAACGGATTTGATTTTCCCTAAGATGGCAGTTTTGATCTCTGTAGTTAACTCAGAACTCTCAAAAAATTGTTGACCAATTATATCAGCACAATTCTTTTTAGTTGTTTTGTAATATTTAAAAAATGCTTAAAATGGTAAGGATTTTTATAAAAAATAATCAGCCGTTTCATGCTTTATAAAAAGGTAACACAATTACAGTGGTGAAGTTTCAACCCCAATTTTTAACCCTCACCAAAAATATTAAAGCTAAAACATTTTTTTTATTATTTGGTGATATATCTTAATTTTAATTATTATATAGGTATTCTTACTAAAGAAATTAATTTAATTAAACAAAAAAATATTTTTTTTATTGAAAAATACATGATTTTAAATAGCGTTTTAAACAAACATAAAAAAAGATCTTTTTTTAAATAAACTCTGAAAATTGGCAATTCAACATTGTTATTTTCTTAGGATAATTAGTTGAATTTTTTCTATCTCAAAAATTGCATTGAAAAAATTGTTTTTCATTTACCTCCTTAACAATTTTATCAAATAAAAAAAGTGCTAAGAAGATACAATTAAAAGACTACTAGATATCTAAATATTAAAATGTGCTATCCCCCCCCCCCTACCATAAGTAATTGTTAAACAGGTTAATTCTAAATAAAATAAAAAACTAATTAGAAAACCAATTTAAAGGCAATATTTACCAAAAATTATATAAATGATTTGTTAATTAAATGAGCCTTATTACACAGGTCAACACAGTTTTAAAACCTAGAACCTATTTTCAGAGACCAGACTTGCCATCTTAAAGATTCATCCATATACCGTTTTAATCAAACTTTTATAAAATTGGCTACATATAAACATTTAAAGATGTTAAAAAACAAAAAAGATTCAAAATAAAAAATATTATAGAAAAATGTTTTTATAATTAAAATGTGTGAAATTCAAACTCAAAAAATATTTTTATTTCAAAAACAATAATTTTGTGTCCTATTTAGGTTGGGGTGCCTAATATTTTGAATGTTGATGGAGTTTGATATACTTAAACATTTTATTTCCCTATTATTAGTGGAAAAATTATAAGTTACAAATGATAATAACCAGTAATTGAATTTTTACCTTTGAAAAACAGAAAATATATAGAAATAAGGCCATCAATTTATTCCTAATGTAACAATTTTCTTTTTTGACACATTGATTTTTGTCAACTTGTGTTATAAAATTTTCACAAACTTCTCCATACAGCTCTTTATCAGTTGTGTAGTTTGAATAGTTAAGGGGCATGTAAAATCTGTATCAGTTATAAATTGAAGGACATCATTTAGGTTTTTGCTCCAATCTGTACCATTTAACAATGCAATATGTAAGCTATCTTCACACAGGTTTGGTTTAAGATCATATATATTTTTTGTGACAAGATTTTGTTTCAACAGCTTCTTCATGTAGGTGTTAACATTATCTATGTGATCATTTTTATTTAACAGAGCATAGAGAAAAGACCACCCAATATTCTTAAAATTCTTATGTAATGTTTGATGGTTGATAAAAAAATTTGCAAAGTGAAAAAAATAATATTGCCTTTGTAGGGGAATAGAGGTTTCACATTTAGTATAACTCAAAATTTTTAAAATTACATCTTCAAATGTAAATAAATCATTGCATTGAACTCTAAACAAAGCATTAATAACCCTTTGACATGTCAAAGTATCAAATACTGGACCAAATTTATTAATTTGTGGTTCTAAGGAATTTATTATAAGATGTGTCAAGCTTTTTATTTTTAAATCTTTTATTTGCAATGCTTTTATATAGCTGATATCTAAAATAGACCTATTATTAAAGCAACTTTTGCTTAACATTAATTCATATAATTTTTCAGGGTTATATTTAAAATTGTAAAGATAATTTTCTGCACTACCAGCCCATTGTATGAAGTGAGAGTAAAATGGCAATACAGGTGAATAATCTTGTTGTGCTATATAATTATAGAAAGAAAGACCAGCTTCAACAGAAGCTTCATTTTTTATTAAAGAAGAAAGTAATTGAGGGGCAGAAATAAGCTCGAAATTAATATTTTTTAAAAAGTTTTTCCAATCAAATGATTCTAAGATTTTCTGTTGATATAATTTGTCGCAAATTTCATATTTGCATACATCATCATAAAATTTTATATCAGAATTATTTAAAAATAATTTAATTGGGTCATTTACTGGGGGAATGACCAAACTTTGAGGCAGGGATTGATATTTCCGTAGTATTTTTGAAAATATGAAGCATGACTTTTCCATGTGGTTTGGGGTCTAAGGGCGTGTCTTTTTTCATTTTTAATTTTTCAAAAGTTGAGACTAAAAGCCATGAGTTTTGTAATATATTATTAAAAAATGTTAAAACTATTGAAAAATAATTTTAAATTTATTATACCTAAGGCCATGTTTAATTTTTTTTTTTGAAAAACGCATTTGGCCTATTGCCAAAGAAAAAACAAACGCATTTTAGGCTGCGGTTAGTACTTTTTTCTAAATTAAAAAAATATTTTAAAATTAAAATTTTATAGCGATTAATATCAAAAAATGAGAATTTAGGTTTTTTTGGTCGTTTTAGGATATGCCTAACAAAATATTTAAAAAAAAATTTTTTTTTCAAAAAATTTTAAAGATTTATAATTTTTCAATTTTTTTTCACACTCCTCAATGTTATTCAAATGTGTGCAATTTTTTTTGTCAAAATTTTTTTTCCACTAGCCGCAGCCTTATAGGCAGCATATTAATTTTAAAATTGTAAAAAAAATATATTTTTAAACAAAAATTTTAAAAATATATTTTATAGGTGAATAAAAAATGAATAATTGGCCATCCTAAAATTATTAAGCAGTGTCAAAATCTACAATATAAAATATCATTTTAGAAAATATATTATTAAAGTAAATATTTACATATATAAAACCTAAAGGTCTATATCTCCTGACACATTTTTAAAAATTTGGATACAACTATTTAATTTAGCGAATATGGAAACATTTTACTTAAGGTATCTAAAACTTATTAGGGAGACAGAGGCACCCGTGTCGAACAAGATTTTATATTTATTTTGATTAACAAAAATATAACCTGGCTTCAGGAGACATTGTTACTGCCTCTTGTTGCGCTTTTGCGGTTCTCTTTGTTATGACCTACAAGTGCATCTCCAACTTTAATTGGTCTATAATAACGATTCCTTCAAGTTGCTTACCCGTACAATTTGATTTATTTTGAATAATTTAACGGTGATATGATTGTTATAAAAACTAATAAAGCCTAACAAATGTAAATGGTTCTTTCAATAAAATACCTAAATAAACGGGGGGGGGGGGGGGGGGGGGGGGGGGGGGGGGGGGGGGGGGGGGGGAAAAAAGCAGGTACTTTTTTTACTAAACATATCTTAAGAGGAATTTATTAAAATTTTTATAATAATTATCCTACTTTTCTTATATTAACAAGGCCAATAAGAATAATAATAAGAGTATGAAGCAAGTATGATTACCTATTTCTTGTATTTCGATGGGTGAAATTACAACTATATTTAGGTCAGAATTTCATAGCTAGGAGTAAAGGGAAGTTTATTCGATGAAATTAAAATTGATTTCTTGTTTGAATTAATTAAAGACAAAAATTAAAGGAGTCACGAGTGAATTTGTAATAATGGAAAAGTAAAAATTAAGTATATATCTTATATAATCAATAAATCAATTAGATAATAAATCAATTCTTTAAATAAAATTTCTAATAATGATATGCCAATTAAGTTAAAGAATATACATGCATTTGTAACGTAATAATTTTTGAGGCACTATCTTTTAACTCAGGTAATAGATCTCATTGGCCAAGTAATTAATCATTTGACTAAGGGCACGTGCAAAGTGAGTTTATGAATTTTCTTAAAAAAATGAAAAAAATAAATATCTTACGTTATTCCCATTGGGACGTAAAAAAAGCGTTCAAAGTTGAAAAAGAAATATTTTTTTTTTAAAATTTTATAAATTTCAAAAAAAAAATTTTTTTTATTTAATTAAATAATATAATTTTAAGATAAATCTTGAGCAATTCAATTAAAAACATGAATATGCTTGGTATATATTAAATTAAATATATAATAATTTTAGATAAATTTAATTGTATTGCTAAAATCCATTATATTTTGAAGGAATTAATAATTGATTGATGCTATACAAATCAGATATTGATGATTGTATATTACCCATTCTCTTATTAATTAGGCTTTAATTTTATTTTAAATTCAATGCAACAAATATGTTATTTAATTGTGATTCAGCCTATGTATGGATTTTTATTCCAATTTGGGGATAAATTTTTCAAATTTATGTATTGCCTTTAGGTAGGATGGTAGATGTAAATATAATATATCCAGAATTTTTAAAAACTTGAAAAATAATAAAAATAATAAAACTCACTTTCAACATGGTCTAATGATGATTTCTAATAATTATTTTTTAATTATATTTTTTTATGTCTTACAGAGAGAAATAGTCTCATTTTTATTGTACAAAGAGTAGATGCAATTCCCAGATAAGTTTAAAGAAATAATTCATCTAAAATATGAAACTTATCAATATATATTGAATCATCTGCCTGACAGAATACAACGAAAAATTAAAAATTATGTACCTTTGAATTGGAAACTACTAATAACAATCATGTATAATTTTTCTTATATTTATATTTAAATAGTTATTAAATATATAAAAAAACAGTTGACCTAATTTTTAAATATCAATTAATTACAGACATCAACCTTTTTTCTGAACCATTTGCCGTCTTTTTTATTTAATCTTTGAGCTTACTTATTAATATTTTTTTAGAAAAAATGTTGAAATTGAAAAGAAAAAAACCAAAAAAATTAATTTCATAATTATGACACTTAAAATCTAACCTCAAATATTTTTTAATTGAAAATCGATAATCAATAAGGATATATAAAATGTTTCTTTAATTATATTATATAAATTAATATATTATCATATACATTTTATAATTTTCATATTATAGTTATATGGTGACAGGCACAAGTTACTCAAAACTGGGGATAATGTGATAAATTAGGCAAATCAACGATAGCTTATATTATATCACAAACTACTATTGATATGTATGAAGCATTTCATGAAAAACATATTTAATAAATATTATAATTTAATGTGAAATAAATATTATTTAATTATAAATGAGACATGATATTTATAAAGACTAGCATTTTAATTATGACTAAGAATGTAAAATTAAATTTTTCATCAATAAACAAAAACCCATAGGTGATGATGTGTGATAAATGCTTGAACAACATTTCAAAATTAATTAAATGCTTCAAAAATATTAAAACATATATTGTAAAAAAAGTGAGCTAAACCATGTTATATAAATAATAAATTATAAATTTATAAAAAATATAGATAAAATAGAAATATAAGTACGTTTGAATAATGATGACAAATTTTAAAAAACTAATCATAACAATATATTATAAAAGATAAAATATGCTGACTCAAAAAAAAAATAATTACAATAGAAAGCACATTTTAAAGTATGCTAAAAAAAATAAATACATGACCATATTTAAAGTAAAAAGTAAAGTATTTCAATTATAAAAGAAGAAACAAATTAAATATTCCATATAACAGTTAATGTAAAAGTTAAATGCATAATTATTTTGGTAATTATAAGTTCAAAATTAATTTATACATGTAAAAAGACTTAATGTGTATTGACATTAGCCTTTGTAACTCCTCAAAAAATATTTTTTTAAAAGATTGGCTCCGACCTGGAGGAAGGCTATTTATGTCAGCTTTTAAACATAAGACAAGGTCAGATATACTCATATTTTTCACCATTTTTAATGAGTATTTCATCTTTTCATTTCACAATAAGCTATAAGAATAAAAAATATATATTTTTGAAAAAGTTTTAATAATTAATTTTAAATTAAAAATACTTTTATGAGTTTGAGTTATTTCTGCCAGAAAATTTTTTACTAATTCCTCTATAGGGTTTATATTTATGTTTGATCCTTGGCTGTCCTCTATCTCTTTACCAATCATTGAATGTTTATGTTCAAAATCAACCTTTTAAGAGTTAGTGATTAAATAAATACTTTTTTTTCATTTATTACTTGTTGAACTTACATTAGAATAAATTTTAGAAAATTTAATTGCAATATTATAGATTTTCTTAACTTCAGTAGTGAGTATATTTGGTCTTCCCAAAAGTATATACTTTTACGAATATCACCACTTACTTGATACTTGGCGCCGATTTCATTTCATAATACTTTCTTTAATTGCCTATTTGAATAGGCTACGCAGCCTTGTACCACAAGGCTTCATGTTCCATAGCAATACGTAACTGAAGAAATTTGATCCATATTTCGTCTTTCAATTGAGTCGATACGCTTCGTACGCATAACTAAGTCCGAAACTCAAATCAAAATGTAATGGTAAATTCAAACCAAATAGGCAACTTTTTCGCTTTTGTATAATCGAAAAACGCACTTTGAACTCAAAAAATAAAAAAAATAAAATTTCAAAAAAATCAAAAAAAACCAAAAAAAGAAAACACACTTTGCACGTGCCCTAATATTTAAAACTATTATGAAAGAATACCCAAAAAATAAGTTGCAATTTTTTTAATTTAAATTTACATCAAGGCAATATTATGACTTGGCTTTTAGCATTAAAATTGAGAGTGTGGGTTTTATAAGAACCCCAATAGAATTTTCTAAATTCTAAACAAATTTTGTTAGACCAAATTTTATTTACTAATTTTTTTATAAAATATTTTAAAAAAAATTACAAAATTTTGATTATTAAGATATAATATTTTTAAAGGTATTCAAAATATAAAAAGTGATAGGGTTTGTATGAACGCCACAGTGCTAATAGCGGGTTAATAAGACAAAGCTAATGTTTATTTCATATGAAACATTTTACATGTGAATCGTCTCAACTAACTATATTCTGAGAAATTTAATGTTACCATTTTTCCATTTCCTTGTGGCTTGTTTTTTTTTAAATAATCTTTTAGAGGCGTCTTAAGACAATTTTGCAATAATTTAAGATAAGAAATTTTTATACTATTTTAGTATTGTTTTTACAAAATTTGTCCATTTTACTTTTTTAATTTTTTTAAATTAGTTTAGTTACAAAATATTTATAATATTAGATTTATATTAAAATGTACAACATATATTTTAATATTTTATAAAATTAACTTAGTTTATGTTAGAACAAAAGGTAAAAAATTGTGTTTGTATTAGTTTTGCTTAATTTATTTTTTTAAGCAGAATTTTGAATAAATGATTTATAGTTAATCAAATAATTCATTACTTAAATTTGCAAATGAATTTTTATTTTTGTCACACTATGTATTTAGTTTTTATAATGCTTTTTTTACAAAAATATATAAAATGATATATATTTATAGATTTTATATTTAAATATCTCTTTATTTCTAAATTTTGCAGCAACTCATGTCATATGACATAAATTTTAAGGATGACCAGCCACCTGGAACCAATTATAATATTGATTTAAGTGGAAATTCATCTTTAAAAAATATGGGATTTTCTTATGGTAGACAACAGCCACAACCTCAAAATCTTTTTCCTCCATCATATAATTCTGCCATGATGATTAATGCTACCCCACAAAGTATGTCAAATATAACACACAATGTGTCAAACTTTGTTCCTTCCACTTTAAACTCCCCATTGACTAATTTATATAAAAATTCCTATAGTGAAACTGTAGATGTTTCTCAACATAAAAATGTACCTAGCAGGTCACCTCTTACAAATGGAACAGGTTCATATCATTAACTACAAGCTAATAATTAAATTTTTATGAGTTCTAGTAAATAAATATAATTATTGTGGAGCAATCTGTTATATGTAATATATTGTTATTTTTATTTAGCTTGTCCTAACTAGGGTTGTTAAATTTCCCATTTTTTGATACTAAGTTAGAATTTTTCTTTTTATATAAAAAATGGCATTTTAATAAATTATTTTCAATTATGCCATAGTTTTATCATTTGTAATGCTTGCTAATTTCTATCTTTTTAATCTGATAAATATTGAAGCTTAACATCAAATTTTTAATAATTAATAAAGTAGAAAAAGCAAAACTGGATTCTAAATTACCAAAAACTTTATAATTTTTAAGTTCACTGTTTTAATTAAGCAAATTGTTGCATCTTGTTTTTAAGATTGGAACTTGTGAAAAAATGGTCCAGTTTAGTGCCTTTTTTTAAACTTGAGTTATGTAAAAATATATAAAATCTAGGTGCCTAGGAAGTTATATGGAGAATATTTGTAAAATTAATATATTAAACGACTTTGGGTAAGGTCCCACTTCTCCGTGTAGCTTTATTAAACAGGTCAACCAATATCAATATCAGAAAAAATAAGTTAATGAAAACATAAAACATCCTCATGATGACCTTTTAGCTCATATATTTTCCGTTTTTCCTAGTTAGTTTCTTCCGCCTTTGGCTCCTTAGATCGGTCCATATCGAAAAATGGCGAATTTAACAGTAGCTTGTAAATATGCAAAAAAAATTTCAATTTAATTTTGTTTTTGAATCTTTTTTGTTTTTTTGATATTTTTTTTAATGTCTCTAGCTGACTTACAGTTTGATAAATAAAAACGGTTGGAATTGAAAATCCCTGCAGGTTTGATCTCTGTAGTTAGCTCATAACTCCAAAAAATTTATTGATCTGTGTTATAGCCCCTTCGCAATGAAATTGCATGCTATATTTTTTCGATGCTATGATTAAGGCCTGCTTGGCCCTGCTCTTTAAAAATGTTATGGGGCAGGAGTGGGATTGGAAATTAACTGTTTCTTATCTTAAGATTTATTTGTAGTACCCTCCGGCTTTAATTACATTTTTTCAGGAAATAAAAAAGGTTTTTTGGCTTTTCTGTTCATATTTAATAACTTTTTTAACCGATTAAGCATTGTTTTTTAAGATTTTAGAAATACGGTAATGCTATTAGGATCACTAAAATTTTACTGATTCGATATTTATTCATTATTACAAATATTTAAGCCTTTTAAGTCTCATAATTATTTGGAGCGAGATGCTAAGATTATAAAAAGATAGAAAATTATACGCCTATTTGCCACATAGAACATTTGATGACTGGATTTCTAAGAACCTCTTAATCTTTTTTTGATATATCAATCAATAACTATAATGACCGGCATAGCCATGGTTTGTAGAATTGCACAGGGGTTGGGTTAGGAACAGCCCTCAAAAAAGTGCCAATATTAATTTATCTTTTTCATATAAATTAACTATAGGGTGTTTCAATAATGTTAACTTCCTCTCAAAGTTACGACACTATGGCAGTTTATTAGAATTTTTAGGACCTATTAAATGAGCCCCCACTCGACCCTATAGAGCTTTAAATCAAAAGTGCAAAAAACGTACTTTAACTTAACATAATTTCATCTTTTCTCTGACGGTATGTTTTTCTAGGACAATTGTGAGTGTCTTGATTTTGTTTTTTTTTTGAAGATGGCACCTCACCTGGAACACTGTTAGATAGCGTTTCTGAGCTCCTTTCTACTAAGTTTGGTATACGGCCAGAACGCGTCGAGGAATTTAGACACTGGGGCGTTTCAACTTTCAAGTGTACCAAACAGCTCATGCTCCAACATTTTGGTAATGGCGTCCGGACCATCGACCTAGACCTCGAGTCTCGTATTCAAAGCCTAAAGGATACGCGGACAGCTTACGTTCAATTGCTCGAGCTCACAAAAATTTTCACTTCCCACACCTACCATGCCAAAGAGGCTCAAAAACGCCTTGCCGATCTGTTTGTTGAATTGGCTCAAAAATCGCCTGAACTTCAGGGTAACCACTACATTAGTTTATTTTCCTTCATTCTTTTAGGCGGGGAATAACTAATTTTATGTTTATTTTGTATTCATGTGAACTTATCCGGCCACCACATATTGCCTCATATTTTTGTAGAATTTTGATTTTTTTCTGTGAAGTTTTGCATTTTATTAGACAATATTAGCTTGATTCTAATTTGTACTTCACTACAGCTATTTGATATACTGATATCACCTAAGAATGAAATATTTTTTTAGATTACACTGGACAACAAAAAAACAACTTAAACGATTTTTTTGAGAATTTTGTAGAGAATTTTCTTGCGATAACGATCCCGGGTTTTGTATTTTCTAAGGCCTCCAATTTTTTTTTAAACCGCGTCCAAAGTGAAAAAAATAAAAGTTCTTTTACTATTAATTCTACAAAAAATCTATTGATATATTCAGACTTCCTTTATAAAAAACCATACCTAAAAAGGTTATTACATAAATTTTTAGCAATTTACTTTCAAGTTATTATGGATCAAAAAATGGAGTTTATGACAAAAACCACTAATTTTACAAAATGAAAATAAAAAAAAAATTAAATATTAAAAAATTTAAACCCCTTACGTTAATAATGAATGTTTTCGTTATCTAAATATATTTTTAAACTTTTGACTGACCCATAGGTTTTATGATATAGAAGCCCAAAATACCCCAAAAATTGAAAAATTCAATTTTGACACCGAATAACTAAAAATCTAAGGCCTTGCTAAAATTCTGATTTCATATTCGTGATCAGCGCTAAAAACTTGACCAAAAACCATAGTTGCCATAAATGTTGCTAAGGGTCGTCCAAATTTTGTTGTCCAGTGTTATTAGTCCAAGTTTATTTTAAAAAATTACAATTGTTGTCGAAAACTAATATTAGTAAATACACACCTTTCAGCGAATGCTAATATTTCGTGACACAATAACTTTTTACTATATAAAGGGTTTTATTCACTCTAGGCTAGGCTTTTTTTTTTAAATTACTTCGAAAATGAGTATAAAAATACATGGTTTATGGTTGCTTAAAGGCATTTTGGCAAACCGTCTCGGCGTCTTTAGTCGCCTTAAAAACGCTTAGTGATGTGGAAGCCCATGTGTTTTAAATTTTTTAACTTTATTAGATTTTTCAAAAATAGTTATTAAAACAAAAAAATTGCATTTTTAACAAAAAATTTATTTTTATAAACATTTATATTAAAGGTGTTATGTGTTTTTATGCTACATATTTTATAGAACCCTAACAGGCAAAATTGTATTAAATCGACCAAGTTAATTTTTGCACAACTTTTTTAAATACCTGTATATTTAAAGTCATTTTTAAAAAGATTCGATTATTTGATGTTTTGAAATGTAATTAATAAATTATTAAAACACATATATTCAAATCCCTATCCCTAATAAATATAGAGTAAGGTTCAAAACGTTGCGCATTCCTAGGTGTAATCTTAAAACTATATAAACTAAAATTTTAGCTTGCATTTTCTGCTAACTGTTTATTCAGCTGGTTTTATATATTAAACATTACGATAAATTAACGTATTTTTTTGCTATGAGCTCTTATTTAAGTTTGGGTATACGTTATTTTTAGTAATTATATTTTTTCAAAGCCTTTTTTAATAACAATTACAATTTTTTTAAAAATTAATATAATTATACAAAATTTTGTCTTGTTTTAAAAATCCACTTACCTCTAAATCCACATAATTAAACCCGTCTTTAACTTTAAAATTAGTTTTTTATCGTTTTCATAAATATAATTGCGTAGGAAGAATTCTGTTTGAATGCCGAAACTCAAAGGCCATTACAAAAAACATGGAGCAATTCGTGCAAGCACTTGATTTTTACATCTCAAATGTGACTACGTTAGTTGAAAACCATGGAGGATACTCTATTAACTGTTAAACACTACGAATCTGTTAGGTTTAATCTTGAAACATGGAACTTAAATTTTAGTTTTTTGATCAGTCTTAAATTTTAATTATATTTAAATATTGTCATTTTACTGGTCTAAAATTTTTTAGCTACTGGTCTAGTTTAAGCACCTTATACCCGACTGAAGGGTTTTGACTTGCCGGGTTTCCCGTCTTTTACAAGAGATGTTAGCATGGGGCAATGTTTTAGCAGGTGAATAATTATGGCCTTCGACTTTTGCCAGGGTTTTAAAACCTGCACGCTGTAATCTTTCGGAGAATGCGGCGTTATTTTATTATTATGGTATTGGCGGAGATACACTCAATTTCATTGGTCCCATAATGGACGTCGCTTTGTAGCAATTTCACTGTTACCTAAGCCAAAAAAGTGGTGTGAAGGGTCGGCTTAAAGAATTTTGTTAAGTGGCTGGGCTGCATAATACTCACCGCGCAAGCAGGCCCAGGAACACAGTTTCGTTCAAAAAAGTCAAACTGGCGTTTTTTTTATTAGAAGAAAAGTTTGCACACCTTATTTGAAGTGCCGAATGATATACGTAAGCAATAGGATCTATGCGCCCATAGTGAGTAGTGCAGAAACCGTCAGGCTGCTGACGTTGCTAGCGTCGAAGGTTATTTTTTTGAATTAGGTATATAGGACCTTTGATTGGGAAATTGCCGAAATGACAGAGTTAATATTTTGGCAGATGTTTCTTTGCGTAAATTTATTAATTTTGATTTTTTGAATGTTTATCAGGCTAGAGTATGACGCATATCGAAACCGAACTTGAAAATTTGTCCAAGTTGGATAAGGTGAAACCCAGACACGCCGGGCAGATTGACACGAAGTCGTAGTCGCCTTACGAAACCTCGAAGGATAAGTTCGACAAGGTCCGAACGACTTATCCATCAAACTAAAATTTTTTCGACGAAAATCGGGCATTATTTGTCAGCTCTAATGTTTGAGTCATGGATTTAGTCAAGTCACAGTTGGTGCACTTTTAAAAGTGAAGCATCCAATGCGGAATTCAGTGCTCATTAGTTCAGACAACAAAATATATGGAATATTGCTAATTTTTGAGCAAAAAAAAGATTATAATCGAACAAATAAGGATAGTTACATTTTGTCAAAAAAAAAAAACGCAAAAACATTTAATTTATAATATTGTATTATGCTTTTCCATATAAATAGAAGTTTACGCTTATCAAATCCTTCATTTAAACTTTTTACAACTTTTTTTGAAAAGCAAAAGTTAATTGAAGCAAAAATAAAATACTCAAATGTTACCTGTGAAATCGCGACATGCTCTGTGCATCAACCAAAAATTGAACCCTTAACGATAAATTAAAGTAGCTGAAAAATTTCATTTTTCCTTTAGATGGTTTTAATAGCGAAAACGATAAACGAATTTGAAAAAACGTCACCTTTTTATATATTAATTATTTGATGATAACACAGATCAACAATTTTTTGAGATATATTAACTACTGAGATCAAACCTGGCTTTTTTCATCTAGGGGAGTAGCAGATCCGTTAACCTTTTTTCCTAATCAAACTTAGTTAGTCAGTATAAACATTGAAAATTTAAAAACCAATAAAGATTCAAAAACACAAAATAAATTGAAAATTTTTATTTTTGCATATTCAATCTTTAGTTAAAAATTTAAACTTCAAATATTATTTTTTCAATAAAACCGTTAACATATCGTGGCGCTTTAAGTTCATAAGTACGCGAAATATTTTGTATTATCTAAATGCCAATGCAAGAGCTTGATATATTAAAAAAAAGTTTTTTTTCCATTATTTGTGATTAAAAATATAAGTTACAAGGGATTTTAATATGCAAAAGATTTTTAAATCTTTTTTAGTGCATATACTTAGATTCAATTTGGTCAAAAAAGCGCCATTTTTCGTTATAAGACGGGATCTGTAGTTGAGCTTCAAAGACGGAAGAAGAAAACGAAAACATATATGAGATACAGACCATCATGGAAATGCATTTTTTTATGTTTTCATAAAATCTACGTTTCTGACATGAATATATGTTGACCTGTAACATAAGCTGTCCAAACTTGATACGTCCGCCGGCGATCGGACGTAGAAGCATTTTTCGCCAACTGTTGTTTGGACTTTTGACTTTCAGCAGTCAGCCTCATGACGGAAATTTTTTTATAACCTAATGAATACATTTTAAATTTCTAAAAGCGATATGGCTCAAGTTGATTCTATAATTCATTAAAAAAGGGGAACACATCGTGAATTATTTTGCTGAATATTGAAAAACTTTTTTGGAACATGTGTGATGACCATTTGCTCGTCATTTGCGACCTAGGTTGGCAGTTTTAACTCACATCCCAATTTCCATGAGGATGTGCCTGGGTTCAGTTAGATATATTTTTGCCTCGGTTTTGAGTTATTTTTAAGTATTGTCAATCGAGTGGTGGAATATAATAGTCGTTTTTTCTTTGCTTAATCTTAACAAAGACGATTTTAGGCTAATTAATTAAATATTAAGCATAGTTTTTTAGAAAATTCAATGAGTCGCTTTATTGTTAATTTGAAAAAGAATTATTAAAAGAACGTGTGCTTATTAATACAAAAATATAAAAGATGTGTAAAATATAAGAAATTTGTTTAAATTTCATTCAATAAATATAAAATAAATAAAATAACTTCTTGTATAAGAGTCGGTACGTGTTAAATTATGCAAATATGAGCACAATTTCTTCTATAAGACTTAAAATGCAATTAAAATAATAAATTAAAAATAAAAAAAAATACATTTAATAGTGTACACGGTGGAATGAAAAATATACAGTATATGTAAAATGCACTAGATGTAATAACTAGTTAGAGTCAAGAAGCAGGAGTCAATTATATATTAAAATAATTATACATGTGTTTTTTTATATCCGAATTATGGACGGCTTTCTTCCGAACCTAAAAACATAAAACCCTTATTTTAATTTTTTAATATAGGTGCATGCCAGGAAAATTGTTAATTCTATTAGGGTTTAAAATTTTCGAGCCATGAA
The DNA here is from genome assembly GCA_030555515.1 of Acutogordius australiensis. Lineage (NCBI taxonomy): Eukaryota > Metazoa > Nematomorpha > Gordioida > Gordea > Gordiidae > Acutogordius > Acutogordius australiensis. Next base: position 15,100 of record JAUIRJ010000237.1, on the reverse strand, counting down.
AGAGGTTGATTATTAGGTGATCGTTTTTTAGTCACCGAAATACTGAATTGTTTCATGACGGCATCCATTGCCGAACTATTGCCACTGTAGTAGGCTGTTATAGCGTTGTGAAACAGGATCAATTGCTTGCGAATGACCTTAATCTAGGCAGTGTAAATAAGAATGTCTCCATAAAAAAAAATTGTTTAAAATAACTTTAGCTTGTTAATATAGATTATAAAGTTTTAAAAATGAATTAGAAATGACTGCGAAAATGTTTATCAAATTAACAATAAAGCATTCATTAATTTTTCTAAAACTATCTTAATATTTAATTAATTAGCCTAAAATCGTCTTGTTAAGAATAAGCAAGAAAAAACGACTAATATATTTTACCCTCGATTGTAATACTTAAAATAACTCAAAACCGAACAAAAAATATCTAACTGAACCCAGGCACATCCTCATGGAAATTGGGATGTGAGTTAAAACTGCCAACCTAGGTCGCAAATGACGAGCAAATGTCATCACACATGTTCAAAAAAGTTTTTCAATATTCAGCAAAATAATTTACAATGTGTTCCCCTTTTTAATGAATTATAAAATTAACTTGAGCCATATCGCTTTTAAAATTTAAAATGTATTCATTAGGTTATAAAAAAATTTCCGTCATAGGCTGACGCTGAAGTCAAGTCCAAACAACAGTTGGCGAAAAATGCTTCTACGTCCAATCGCCGGCGGAATATCAAGTTTGGACGCTTATATTACAGGTCAACATATATTTATGTCAGAAACGTAAATTTTATGAAAACATAAAAAAATGCATTTCCATGATGGTCTAATCTCATATATGTTTTCGTTTTTTTCTTCCGTCTTTGGCTCCTTAGATCTGTCTATAACGAAAAATGGCCTTTTTTGACCAAATTGAATCTAAATATAGCCTAAAAAAAAATTTAAAAATCTTTTTTGCATATTAAAATCCCTTGTAACTTATATTTTTAATCACAAATAATGGAAAAAAAACTTTTTTTAATATATCAAGCTCTTACATTGGCATTTAGATAATACAAAATATTTCGCGTATAAACTTAAAACGCCACGATATATTAACGGTTTTTATTGAAAATAATATTTGAAGTTTAAATTTTTAACTAAAGTGAATATGCAAAAATAAAATTTCAATTTATTTTTGTTTTTGAATCTTTATTGGTTTTTAAATTTTCAATGTTTATACTGACTAACTAAGTTTGATTAGGAAAAAAAGGTTAACGGATTTGCTATTCCCTAAGATGGCAGGTTTGATCTCAGTAGTTAACTCATAACTCTCAAAAAATTGTTGATCTGTGTTATCATCAAATAATTATAAAAAAAGGTAACGTTTTTCAAATTCATTTATCGTTTTCGCTATTAAAACCATCTAAAAGGAAAAAATTTTTCAGCTCTTTAATTTATCGTAAGGGTTCAATTTTTGGTTGATGCACAAAACATTTTGGATTTTAAGGTAACATTTGAATATTTTATTTTGCTAATTAACTTTTGCTTTTTCAAAAAAAAATTGTAAAAAGTTTAAATGAGTTTGTAAGCGTAAACTTCTATTTATATGGAAAAACATAATACAATATTATAAATTAAATGTTTTTGCGTTTTTTTTTGACAAAATGTAACTATCCTTATTTGTTCGAATTATAATCTTTTTTTTTACTTAAAAATTAGCAATATTCCATATATTTTGTTGTCTGAACTAATGAGCACTGAATTCCATATTGGATGCTTCACTTTTTAAAAAGTCACCAACTGTGACTTTAATAAATCCATGACTCAAACATTAGAACTTGACAAATAATACCCGATTTTCGTCCAAAAATTTTAGTTTGATGGATAAATCATTCCGGACCTTATCGAACTTATCCTTCGAGGTTTCGTAAAGGCGACTAGCTTCGGTCAATCTGCCCGGCGTGACGGGTTTCACCTTATCCAACTTGGACAAATTTTCAAGTTCGGTTCGATATGCATCAAACTCTAGCCTGATAAACATTCAAAAAATCAAAATTAATAAATTTACGTAAAGAAACATCTGCCAAAATATTAATTTTGTCATTTTATGATTTCCCAATCAAAAGGTCCTTATATACCTTTCAAAAAAATAACCTTCGACGCTTAACTTAAACGTCGGCAACCTAACGATTTTTGCACTACTCACTATGGGCGCATAGATCCTATTGCTTACGTATATCATTCGGCACTTCAAATAAGGTGTGCAAACTTTTCTTCTAATAAAAAAAACGCCAGTTTGACTTTTTGAACGAAACTGTGTTCCTGGGCCTTTGCTTGCGCGGTGAGTATTATCAGCCCAACCACTTAACAAAATTCTTTAAGCCGACCCTTCACACCACTTTTTTGGCTTAGGTAACAGTGAAATTGCTACAAAGCGACGTCCATTATGGGACCAATGAAATTGAGTGTATCTCCGCCAATACCATAATAATAAAATAACGCCGCATTCTCCGAAAGATTACAGCGTGCAGGTTTTAAAACCCTGGCAAAAGTCGAAGGCCATAATTATTCACCTGCTAAAACATTGCCCCATGCCTAACATCTCTTGTAAAAGACGGGAAACCCGGCAAGTCCAAAACCCTTCAGTCGGGTATAAGGTGCTTAAACTAGACCAGTAGCTAAAAAATTTCCGACCAGTAAAATGACAATATTTAAATATAATTAAAATTTAAGACTGATCAAAAAACTAAAATTTAAGTTCCATGTTTCAAGATTAAACCTAACAGATTCGTAGTGTTTAACAGTTAATAGAGTATCCTCCATGGTTTTTTCAACTAACGTAGTCACATTTGAGATGTAAAAATCAAGTGCTTGCACGAATTGCTCCATGTTTTTTGTAATGGCCTTTTGAGTTTCGGCATTCAAACAGAATTCTTCCTACGCAATTATATTTATGAAAACGATAAAAAACTAATTTTAAGAGTTAAGGCAGGTTTAATTATGTGGATTTAGAGGTAAGTGGATTTTTAAAACAAGACAAAATTTTGTATAATTATATTAATTTTTAAAAAAATTGTAATTGTTATTAAAAAAGGCTTTGAAAAAATATAATTACTAAAAATAACGTATACCCAAACTTAAATAAGAGCTCATAGCAAAAAAATACGTTAATTTATCGTAATGTTTAATATATAAAACCAGCTGAATAAACAGTTAGCAGAGAAAATGCAAGCTAAAATTTTAGTTTATATAGTTTTAAGATTACACCTAGGAATGCGCAACGTTTTGAACCTTACTCTATATTTATTAGGGATAGGGATTTGAATATATGTGTTTTAATAATTTATTAATTACATTTCAAAACATCAAATAATCGAATCTTTTTAAAAATGACTTTAAATATACAGGTATTTAAAAAAGTTGTGCAAAAATTAACTTGGTCGATTTAATACAATTTTGCCTGTTAGGTTCTATAAAATATGTAGCATAAAAAACACATAACACCTTTAATATAAATGTTTATAAAAATAAATTTTTTGTTAAAAATGCAATTTTTTTGTTTTAATAACTATTTTTTGAAAAATCTAATAAAGTTAAAAAATTTAAAACACATGGGCTTCCACATCACTAAGCGTTTTTAAGGCGACTAAAGACGCCGAGACGGTTTGCCAAAATGCCTTTAAGCAACCATAAACCATGTATTTTTATACTCATTTTCGAAGTAATTTAAAAAAAAAAGCCCTAGCCTAGAGTGAATAAAACCCTTTATATAGTAAAAAGTTATTGTGTCACGAAATATTAGCATTCGCTGAAAGGTGTGTATTTACTAATATTAGTTTTCGACAACAATTGTAATTTTTTAAAATAAACTTGGACTAATAACACTGGACAACAAAATTTGGACGACCCTTAGCAACATTTATGGCAACTATGGTTTTTGGTCAAGTTTTTAGCGCTGATCACGAATATGAAATCAGAATTTTAGCCAAGGCCTTAGATTTTTAGTTATTCGGTGTCAAAGTTGAGATTTTTCAATTTTTGGGGTATTTTGGGCTTCTATATCATAAAACCTATGGGTAGTAACAAAAGTTTAAAAATATATTTAGATAACGAAAACATTCATTATTAACGTAAGGGGTTTAAATTTTTTTTAATATTTAATTTTTTTTTATTTTTTCATTTTTGTAAAATTAGTGGTTTTTGTCATAAACTCCATTTTTTGATCCATAATAACTTGAAAGTAAATTGCTAAAAATTTATGTAATAACCTTTTTTAGGTATGGTTTTTTATAAGGAATCTGAATATATCAATAGATTTTTTGTAGAATTAATAGTAAAAGAATTTTTTTTATTTTTTTCACTTTGGACGCGGTTTAAAAAAAAATTGGAGGCCTTAGAAAATACAAAACCCGGGATCGTTATCGCAAGAAAATTCTCTACAAAATTCTCAAAAAAATCGTTTAAGTTGTTTTTTTTTGTTGTCCAGTGTAATCTAAAAAAATATTTCATTCTTAGGTGATATCAGTATATCAAATAGCTGTAGTGAAGTACAAATTAGAATCAAGCTAATATTGTCTAATAAAATGCAAAACTTCACAGAAAAAAATCAAAATTTACAAAAATATGAGGCAATATGTGGTGGCCGGATAAGTTCACATGAATACAAAATAAACATAAAATTAGTTATTCCCGCCTAAAGAATGAAGGAAAATAAACTAATGTAGTGGTTACCTGAAGTTCAGGCGATTTTTGAGCCAATTCAACAAACAGATCGGCAAGGCGTTTTTGAGCCTCTTTGGCATGGTAGGTGTGGGAAGTGAAAATTTTTGTGAGCTCGAGCAATTGAACGTAAGCTGTCCGCGTATCCTTTAGGCTTTGAATACGAGACTCGAGGTCTAGGTCGATGGTCCGGACGCCATTACCAAAATGTTGGAGCATGAGCTGTTTGGTACACTTGAAAGTTGAAACGCCCCAGTGTCTAAATTCCTCGACGCGTTCTGGCCGTATACCAAACTTAGTAGAAAGGAGCTCAGAAACGCTATCTAACAGTGTTCCAGGTGAGGTGCCATCTTCAAAAAAAAAACAAAATCAAGACACTCACAATTGTCCTAGAAAAACATACCGTCAGAGAAAAGATGAAATTATGTTAAGTTAAAGTACGTTTTTTTGCACTTTTGATTTAAAGCTCTATAGGGTCGAGTGGGGGCTCATTTAATAGGTCCTAAAAATTCTAATAAACTGCCATAGTGTCGTAACTTTGAGAGGAAGTTAACATTATTGAAACACCCTATAGTTAATTTATATGAAAAAGATAAATTAATATTGGCACTTTTTTGAGGGCTGTTCCTAACCCAACCCCCTGTGCAATTCACAAACCATGGCTATGCCGGTCATTATAGTTATTGATTGATATATCAAAAAAAGATTAAGAGGTTCTTAGAAATCCAGTCATCAAATGTTCTATGTGGCAAATAGGCGTATAATTTTCTATCTTTTATAATCTTAGCATCTCGCTCCAAATAATTATGAGACTTAAAAGGCTTAAATATTTGTAATAATGAATAAATATCGAATCAGTAAAATTTTAGTGATCCTAATAGCATTACCGTATTTCTAAAATCTTAAAAAACAATGCTTAATCGGTTAAAAAAGTTATTAAATATGAACAGAAAAGCCAAAAAACCTTTTTTATTTCCTGAAAAAATGTAATTAAAGCCGGAGGTACTACAAATAAATCTTAGATAAGAAACAGTTAATTTCCAATCCCACTCCTGCCCCATAACATTTTTAAAGAGCAGGGCCAAGCAGGCCTTAATCATAGCATCGAAAAAATATAGCATGCAATTTCATTGCGAAGGGGCTATAACACAGATCAATAAATTTTTTGGAGTTATGAGCTAACTACAGAGATCAAACCTGCAGGGATTTTCAATTCCAACCGTTTTTATTTATCAAACTGTAAGTCAGCTAGAGACATTAAAAAAAATATCAAAAAAACAAAAAAGATTCAAAAACAAAATTAAATTGAAATTTTTTTTGCATATTTACAAGCTACTGTTAAATTCGCCATTTTTCGATATGGACCGATCTAAGGAGCCAAAGGCGGAAGAAACTAACTAGGAAAAACGGAAAATATATATGAGCTAAGGTCATCATGAGGATGTTTTATGTTTTCATTAACTTATTTTTTCTGATATTGATATTGGTTGACCTGTTTAATAAAGCTACACGGAGAAGTGGGACCTTACCCAAAGTCGTTTAATATATTAATTTTACAAATATTCTCCATATAACTTCCTAGGCACCTAGATTTTATATATTTTTACATAACTCAAGTTTAAAAAAAGGCACTAAACTGGACCATTTTTTCACAAGTTCCAATCTTAAAAACAAGATGCAACAATTTGCTTAATTAAAACAGTGAACTTAAAAATTATAAAGTTTTTGGTAATTTAGAATCCAGTTTTGCTTTTTCTACTTTATTAATTATTAAAAATTTGATGTTAAGCTTCAATATTTATCAGATTAAAAAGATAGAAATTAGCAAGCATTACAAATGATAAAACTATGGCATAATTGAAAATAATTTATTAAAATGCCATTTTTTATATAAAAAGAAAAATTCTAACTTAGTATCAAAAAATGGGAAATTTAACAACCCTAGTTAGGACAAGCTAAATAAAAATAACAATATATTACATATAACAGATTGCTCCACAATAATTATATTTATTTACTAGAACTCATAAAAATTTAATTATTAGCTTGTAGTTAATGATATGAACCTGTTCCATTTGTAAGAGGTGACCTGCTAGGTACATTTTTATGTTGAGAAACATCTACAGTTTCACTATAGGAATTTTTATATAAATTAGTCAATGGGGAGTTTAAAGTGGAAGGAACAAAGTTTGACACATTGTGTGTTATATTTGACATACTTTGTGGGGTAGCATTAATCATCATGGCAGAATTATATGATGGAGGAAAAAGATTTTGAGGTTGTGGCTGTTGTCTACCATAAGAAAATCCCATATTTTTTAAAGATGAATTTCCACTTAAATCAATATTATAATTGGTTCCAGGTGGCTGGTCATCCTTAAAATTTATGTCATATGACATGAGTTGCTGCAAAATTTAGAAATAAAAAGAGATATTTAAATATAAAATCTATAAATATATATCATTTTATATATTTTTGTAAAAAAAGCATTATAAAAACTAAATACATAGTGTGACAAAAATAAAAATTCATTTGCAAATTTAAGTAATGAATTATTTGATTAACTATAAATCATTTATTCAAAATTCTGCTTAAAAAAATAAATTAAGCAAAACTAATACAAACACAATTTTTTACCTTTTGTTCTAACATAAACTAAGTTAATTTTATAAAATATTAAAATATATGTTGTACATTTTAATATAAATCTAATATTATAAATATTTTGTAACTAAACTAATTTAAAAAATTAAAAAAGTAAAATGGACAAATTTTGTAAAAACAATACTAAAATAGTATAAAAATTTCTTGTCTTAAATTATTGCAAAATTGTCTTAAGACGCCTCTAAAAGATTATTTAAAAAAAAACAAGCCACAAGGAAATGGAAAACTGGTAACATTAAATTTCTCAGAATATAGTTAGTTGAGACGATTCACATGTAAAATGTTTCATATGAAATAAACATTAGCTTTGTCTTATTAACCCGCTATTAGCACTGTGGCGTTCATACAAACCCTATCACTTTTTATATTTTGAATACCTTTAAAAATATTATATCTTAATAATCAAAATTTTGTAATTTTTTTTAAAATATTTTATAAAAAAATTAGTAAATAAAATTTGGTCTAACAAAATTTGTTTAGAATTTAGAAAATTCTATTGGGGTTCTTATAAAACCCACACTCTCAATTTTAATGCTAAAAGCCAAGTCATAATATTGCCTTGATGTAAATTTAAATTAAAAAATTGCAACTTATTTTTTTTGGGTATTCTTTCATAATAGTTTTAAATATTAGGGCACGTGCAAAGTGTGTTTTTCTTTTTTTGTTGGTTTTTTTTGATTTTTTTGAAATTTTATTTTTTTTATTTTTTGGAGTTCAAAGTGCGTTTTTCGGGATTATACAAAAGGCGGGGAAAAAGTTGCCTATTTGGGTTTGAATTTACCATTACATTTTGATTTGAGTTTCGGACTTAGTTATGCGTACGAAGCGTATCGACTCAATTGAAAGACGAAATATGGATCAAATTTCTTTATTTGCCGAAGGCATGGAACATGAAGCCTTGTGGGACAAAGGCTGCGTAGCCTATTCAAATAGGCAATTAAAAGTATTATGAAATGAAATCGGCGCCAAGTATCAAGTATGGTGATATAGCAAAGAGTATATACTTAAAAAAGAAGACCAAATATACTCACTACTGAAGAAAAGAAAATCTATAATATTGCAATTAAATTTTAAAAAAATTTATTCTAATGTAAGTTCAACCTTAGTAATAAATGAAAAAAAAGTATTTATTTAATCACTAACTCTTAAAAGGTTGATTTTGAACATAAACATTCAATGATTGGTAAAGAGATAGAGGACAGCCAAGGATCAAACATAAATATAAACCCTATAGAGGAATTAGTAAAAAAAAATTTCTGGCAGAAATAACTCAAACTCATAAAAGTATTTTTAATTTAAAATTAATTATTAAAACTTTTCAAAAATATATATTTTTTTATTCTTATAGCTTATTGTGAAATGAAAAAAGATGAAATACTCATTAAAAATGGTGATAAATATGGTATATCTGACCTTGTCTTATGTTTAAAAGCTGACATAAATAGCCTTCCTCCAGATGGAGCCAATCTTTTAAAAAAAATATTTTTTTGAGGAGTTACAAAGGCTAATGTCAATACACATTTAAGTCTTTTTACATGTATAAATTAATTTTGAACATAATTGCAAAATAATTATGCAATAATTGAAATACTTTACTTTTTACTTTAAATATGGTCATGTATTTATTTTTTTTAGCATACTTAAAATGTGCTTTCTATTGTAATTATTTTTTTGAGTCAGCATATTTTATCTTTTATAATATATTGTTATGATTAGTTTTTTAAAAATTTGTCATCATTATTCAAACGTACTTATATTTCTATTTTATCTATATTTTTTATAAATTTATAATTTATTTCTTATATAACATGTTAGCATACCTTCTATGTACTCAACCTTTTTTTACAATATATGTTTTTAATATTTTTGAAGCATTTAATTAATTTTTTGAAATGTTGTTCAACCATTTATCACACAACATCACCTATGGGTTTTTGTTTATTGATAAAAAATTTAATTTTACATTCTTAAAGTGCACAATCTAGTCATAATTAAAATGCTAGTCTTTATAAATATCATGTCTCATTTATAATTAATATTTATTTCACATTAAATTATAATATTTATTAAATATATGTTTTTCATGAAATGCTTCATACATATCAATAGTAGTTTGTGATATAATATAAGCTATCGTTGATTTGCCTAATTTACACATTATCCCCAGTTTTGAGTAACTTGTGCCTGTCACCATATAACTATAATATGAAAATTATAAAATGTATATGATAATATATTAATTTATATAATATAATTAAAGAAACATTTTATATTTCCTTATTGATTATCGATTTTCAATTAAAATAATATTTGAGGTTAGATTTTAAGTGTCATAATTATAAAATTAATTTTTTTGGTTTTTTTTCTTTTCAATTTCAACATTTTTCTAAAAAAATATTAATAGTAAGCTCAAAGATTAAATAAAAAGACGGCAAATGGTTCAGAAAAAGGTTGATGTCTGTAATTAATTGATATTTAAAAATTAGGTCAACTGTTTTTTTATATATTTAATAACTATTTAAATATAAATATAAAAAAAAAAATATACATGATTGTTATTAGTAGTTTCCGATTCAAAGGTACATAATTTTTAATTTTCCATTGTATTCTATCAGGCAGATGATTCAATATATAAAGATAAGTTTCATATTTTAGATGAAACATTTCTTTAAACTTATCTGGGAATTGCATCTACTCTTTGTACAATAAAAATAGACTGTTCTCTCTGTAAGACATAAAAAAATATAATTAAAAAATAATTATTAAAAACCATCATTAGACCATGTTGAAAGTGAGTTTTATTATTTTATTATTTTTCAAGTTTTTAAAAATTTGGATATATTATATTTACATCTACCATCCTACCTAAAGGCAATACATAAATTTGAAAAATTTATCCCCCAATTGGAATAAAAATCCATACATAGGCTGAATCACAATTAAATAACATATTTGTTGCATTGAATTTAAAATAAAATTAAAGCCTAATTAATAAGAGAATGGGTAATATACAATCATCAATATCTGATTTGTATAGCATCAATCAATTATTAATTCCTTCAAAATATATGGATTTCCAGCAATACAATTAAATTTATCTAAAATTATTATATATTTAATTTAATATATACCTAGCATATTCATGTTTTTAATTGAATTGCTCAAGATTTATCTTAAAAATTATATTATTTAATTATAATAAAAAATTTTTTTTTTGAAATTTATAAAATTTTAAAAAAAAATATTTCTTTTTTCCAACTTTGAACGCTTTTTTTACATCCCAATGGAATAACGTAAGATTTTTATTTTTTTCATTTTTTTAAGAAAATTTATAAACTCACTTTGCACGTGCCCTTAAGTATATAAAATGTTTGTATTGAACGATAGGAATTTTTTTATTTTCTTTAAAAATATATAGTTTTTAAGGTGAATAGTCTATAATTAAAGAACACGTTTTTTTCTTAAAAATAATAAAAAAATAAAGATCTAGCTCTAAAACTCTTGATGTTATAGAGGTTTAAAATTGGGGTCTGTATGGACCCAACCGTAAGATTCGCGTTACAAAAATTTTACCTTACCATTTGCGGGTTAAGGCCACGTGCAAAGCTAGTTTTATTTTCTTTAAAATTTTTTATATTTTCAAAAAATTTTAATTTTTATTAAATTTTTTTAAAAAATTTTTTTTTAGAAAAAGCATTTTAGGGCACAATGTGTGTTTTTATATTCGTAAAATTTTAAAAATTTTGAAAGTTTTGAAAGTTTTATTTTTTTCGAAATTTAAAAAAAAAAATTCAGAAAATCTATTTTATGCGGATAAACTAAATTTGGCAACTTTTTAAAAATTTGCGTTTTATTTCAAAATATATTTTTTCAAAATTTTGAAAATTTCTCGAAAATAAAAACTCACTTTGCACGTGCCCTTAGGTGCACAAACTAAATTTGGCAACTTTATAAAAATTAGCGTTTTTTTTTGATTAATTTTTTTAAAATTTTAAAAATTTACAAAAATAAAAACTCACTCTGTGCAAAACTGTTTTTTCGCCCTTAAGGCTTAAACCGCGAATGTTAGGGTGAGAAATTTGTAACGCAAATGCTACAGTGGGGTCTAGAGTTTAATAGCAATAAACTTAATTTTATTATTATAATAAAGAAAAATCGTGGTATTTAATTACAAACTAATACTACATTATTAATCTAAATCGTAAATATATTTAACACAAAGTAAAAAAAAACTAAAAAAATGTTTTGTATATTCCATTAGATAAATCTTGTCAATCATAATTATTGATTAAATAGTATTTTTAGGTCTAGGACATTTTTAGAAGAATTTATGAAAAAAAAATGTTTTAAAATAAAAAATTACTTTTAGCTATTATTCACCTATAAAATATATTTTTAAAATTTTTGTTTAAAAATATATTTTTTTTACAATTTTAAAATTAATATGCTGCCTATAAGGCTGCGGCTAGTGGAAAAAAAATTTTGACAAAAAAAATTGCACACATTTGAATAACATTGAGGAGTGTGAAAAAAAATTGAAAAATTATAAATCTTTAAAATTTTTTGAAAAAAAAATTTTTTTTTAAATATTTTGTTAGGCATATCCTAAAACGACCAAAAAAACCTAAATTCTCATTTTTTGATATTAATCGCTATAAAATTTTAATTTTAAAATATTTTTTTAATTTAGAAAAAAGTACTAACCGCAGCCTAAAATGCGTTTGTTTTTTCTTTGGCAATAGGCCAAATGCGTTTTTCAAAAAAAAAAATTAAACATGGCCTTAGGTATAATAAATTTAAAATTATTTTTCAATAGTTTTAACATTTTTTAATAATATATTACAAAACTCATGGCTTTTAGTCTCAACTTTTTGAAAAATTAAAAATGAAAAAAGACACGCCCTTAGACCCCAAACCACATGGAAAAGTCATACTTCATATTTTCAAAAATACTACGGAAATATCAATCCCTGCCTCAAAGTTTGGTCATTCCCCCGTAAATGACCCAATTAGATTATTTTTAAATAATTCTGATATAAAATTTTATGATGATGTATGCAAATAGAAATTTGCGACAAATTATATCAACAGAAAATCTTAGAATCATTTGATTGGAAAAACTTTTTAAAAAAAATATTAATTTCGGGCTATTTCTGCCCCTCAATTACTTTCTTCTTTAATAAAAAATGAAGCTTCTGTTGAAGCTGGTCTTTCTTTCTATAATTATATAGCACAACAAGATTATTCACCTGTATTGCCATTTTACTCTCACTTCATACAATGGGCTGGTAGTGCAGAAAATTATCTTTACAATTTTAAATATAACCCTGAAAAATTATATGAATTAATGTTAAGCAAAAGTTGCTTTAATAATGGGTCTATTTTAGATATCAGCTATATAAAAGCATTGCAAATAAAAGATTTAAAAATAAAAAGCTTGACACATCTTACTATACATTCCTTAGAACCACAAATTAATAAATTTGGTCCAGTATTTGATACTTTGACATGTCAAAGGGTTATTAATGCTTTGTTTGAGAGTTCAATGCAATGATTTATTTACATTTGAAGATGTAATTTTAAAAATTTTGAGTTATACTAAATGTGAAACCTCTATTCCCCTACAAAGGCAATATTATTTTTCACTTTGCAAATTTTTTTATCAACCATCAAACATTACATAAGAATTTTAAGAATATTGGGTGGTCTTTCTCTATGCTCTGTTAAATAAAAATGATCACATAGATAATGTTAACACCTACATGAAGAAGCTGTTGAAACAGAATCTTGTCACAAAAAATATATATGATCTTAAACCAAACCTGTGTGAAGATAGCTTACATGTTACATTGTTAAATGGTACAGATTGGAGCAAAAACCTAAATGATGTCCTTCAATTTATAACTGATACAGATTTTACATGCCCCTTAACTATTCAAACTACACAACTGATAAAGAAGAGCTGTATGGAGAAGTTTGTGAAAATTTTATAACACAAGTTGACAAAAATCAATGTGTCAAAAAAGAAAATTGTTACATTAGGAATAAATTGATGTGGCCTTATTTCTATATATTTTCTGTTTTTCAAAGGGTAAAAATTCAATTACTGGTTATTATCATTTGTAACTTATAATTTTTCCACTAATAATAGGGAAATAAAATGTTTAAGTATATCAAACTCCATCAACATTCAAAATATTAGGCACCCCAACCTAAATAGGACACAAAATTATTGTTTTTGAAATAAAAATATTTTTTGAGTTTGAATTTCACACATTTTAATTATAAAAACATTTTTCTATAATATTTTTTATTTTGAATCTTTTTTGTTTTTTAACATCTTTAAATGTTTATATGTAGCCAATTTTATAAAAGTTTGATTAAAACGGTATATGGATGAATCTTTAAGATGGCAAGTCTGGTCTCTGAAAATAGGTTCTAGGTTTTAAAACTGTGTTGACCTGTGTAATAAGGCTCATTTAATTAACAAATCATTTATATAATTTTTGGTAAATATTGCCTTTAAATTGGTTTTCTAATTAGTTTTTTATTTTATTTAGAATTAACCTGTTTAACAATTACTTATGGTAGGGGGGGGGGGATAGCACATTTTAATATTTAGATATCTAGTAGTCTTTTAATTGTATCTTCTTAGCACTTTTTTTATTTGATAAAATTGTTAAGGAGGTAAATGAAAAACAATTTTTTCAATGCAATTTTTGAGATAGAAAAAATTCAACTAATTATCCTAAGAAAATAACAATGTTGAATTGCCAATTTTCAGAGTTTATTTAAAAAAAGATCTTTTTTTATGTTTGTTTAAAACGCTATTTAAAATCATGTATTTTTCAATAAAAAAAATATTTTTTTGTTTAATTAAATTAATTTCTTTAGTAAGAATACCTATATAATAATTAAAATTAAGATATATCACCAAATAATAAAAAAAATGTTTTAGCTTTAATATTTTTGGTGAGGGTTAAAAATTGGGGTTGAAACTTCACCACTGTAATTGTGTTACCTTTTTATAAAGCATGAAACGGCTGATTATTTTTTATAAAAATCCTTACCATTTTAAGCATTTTTTAAATATTACAAAACAACTAAAAAGAATTGTGCTGATATAATTGGTCAACAATTTTTTGAGAGTTATGAGTTAACTACAGAGATCAAACCTGCCATCTTAGGGAATATCAAATCCGTTTACTGTTTTTCCTAATCAAACTTAGTTAGTCAGGTACAAACATTAAAAATTTTAGGAAAAAAGGTCTAAAACAAAAAAAATTCAAAAACAAAAATAAATTGAAATTTTATTTTTGCATATTCACAATAGTTAAACTGTTAAATTCAAACTTTAAATAATATTTTCATTAAAACCCGATAATATATCGTGTCGTATTTAAGTTTGGACGCGAAATATTTTGTATTATCTAAATGCCGATGTAAGAGCTTGATATATTAATAAAATTTTTTTCCATTATTTGTGATTAAAAATATAAGTTACAAGGGATTTATAATATGCAAAAAAGAATTTTTAAATTTTTTCTTTTTAGGGTATATTTAGATCTGTCAATATGGTCAAAAAAGGCCATTTTTCGTTATAGACGGATCTAAGGAGCCAAAGACGGAAGAAACTAAGAAAAACGAAAAATATATATGAGATTAGGCCATCATGGGGATGCATTCTTTTATGTTTTCATAAAATTCACGTTTCTGACATAAATATTTGTTGACTGTGTTTAT
>JAUIRJ010000236.1:0-30573 GCA_030555515.1 Acutogordius australiensis | reverse complement strand
TGGACTATGACAAGCCAGGCCCGATTCTAGCTTTTCCATTTTAGGGGGGCAAAAAAAATCGTGGGGGGGCAGAAAAATTTTTTGCCGCCTTCGGCGGCAAAATTCGCCGTGACCTTCGGTCACGGCAAAAAATATACATGTACAACAATAGAATCCATGTTCAAAATTTTTTAACAAATTAATAGTAATTTATTATATTCTAAATAAAAAAAATATTTGCGTTTATAATTTAAATATATGAATTAAAATTAATTGTTTTCACTAATATCAATTGCTTAAAAAGATATGAGATTTGGAAATTTATTTTAAGTAATTTATTATTTGGTATCAATGCGCTAGAAAATGAATATTAAAATAAGATTGATTATCATGAAAACAAATTGTATAAGTGCTTGGAAGAATATATATGAAAAAACACTGGTTATATATAACTAGTAATTAATATTAGGGTAAAAAATTTAATAACACCTGAACATAAACGTTAAATGCGTATAAAAAAAATTGCAACCATGTTTTAAAATAGTAAATAATTAGCTGATTATGAGCAGTGTTTTTAATTAATCTAACAATTTTATCCTAGAGGTTGTTTTGATTAAATAATAAAATTCATCAAATTGCTTTAGTTAATGATTTTTCGTGTCCTTGAAAAACCAAATCACCTTTACGCAGGTCACTATTTAACAGCAAGAAGTTATTATCCTTATAAAGAAGAAAATGTGGCCTCACAACTGACGTTGAAGAGCTATTTAACAAACTTATTGGAAAATTGTTAAATAGATTAGAAAACGCATCTTGTAATCATATAAAAGTTTAACAAAATCAATAGTAACACATTCTTTGTAATTATTAAGTTTCTTATTAAATTTTTTTTGGCTACGTCAATTTCTTTAGATAATGAATTTTCATCAATATTTAATTACTTATTTTTAAAATAGGGCTCTAATTTATTTATATCTAAAATATTAATCAAATTTATGAAAGAGAATCTAAAGATTTTAAATAACTATTATCAGTAAAAAATCTATAATCAAAATATAAATAAATAAATAATATTAAAATAAATACTTTTACTTTATTCTTAATATTTAAAATATTTTCAAACTTATGAGTAGAAAAATAAATAAAAATTAGAAAATCTTTAGGTTGAGTTTTTCTTTCATCCATAGATAAATTATTGTCATTTAAAAAAGTATTAATATCAAAATAATTTTTAAATAATTCATCAAATGTATTTTTATTTCTAAATTTATGAGTAGAAAATAAATAAAAATCAGAAATGGTTTAGTTTTTATCCATAGATAAATTATTGAAATTTAAAAAATTATTTTTAGTAAAAAGATAATTTTTAAATTAATACAAAAATAAATTTATGATTATAAATATGGTCAAAAACAATGGTTATTAAATCAGAAGTTTTAGAAATATAAATCGTTCTGCATTGAAATTGGCCAATAATTATTTTTAGTAAATAAGATAATTTTTCAATTAATACAAAAAAATAAATTGATGATTATAAATAGTGGTCAAAATCCCGCATTCACTAATTGTTTTTTGATTGCATCATATAAAAGTTTTTTTATTTTAATTTTTAAAAGAGTATTAAATAAACTTTGTGTTCTTAAAAAAACAATTACAACAAGATGCAATCGGTGGTTAAAGCATTCACTATACGGGATTGCATCATGTCCAAAAATTTATGAAGGAAATAACACCTTTTCCCCAAAACTTTCCCTTCGCCTAAACCATCGTAGCATTGTGGTGTCCAGCTATTTTGCAGACACCTTTTCCCCAGGGCATTCTTTGGCATTGTGCGATCAGGTTCTTTGGTTCTAAATTATATTCTAACAATAGATTGATGACAAGTGAGAAAATTTCTTAGCATTAGAGTTATGAATTGCTTTCACAAATATAAAGCTGTCTGTAAAATCAAATTTTTCTATATATTTCTGTGTTAGTTTGATCTCTTGGTGGATGAGAAGTATTAATGAATAAAAACACTTTTAAAAAAAGTGTTTTTAAGATAATGTTTTTTAGATATTTTTGACGGGGCAAATTTAATTATATTATGTGGAAGAAATAAAAATTAGTATATATTTTTGGGGGGGGGGCAAATTCAATTTTTTTTGGGGGGGCAAACATAAAATTACTATGTATTTTTGGGGGGCAAATTAATTTTTGGGGGCACTTCTAGAATCGTGCTCGTGATGTTTAAACTTTAAAAGATTTCATTAAATTTTAATGAACGAAATTTAGAGTTCAAAAAGGGGTCTAGAATCGTTCCTTGACAAGCTTAAACTTTAAAAGATTTCAAAAAAATGAACGAAATTGGTTCATATAGAAAATTTTTTAAAAATACTGGTTCTATAGAAATTTTTAATTAATTTTTAAATTACAGATATGTTTACATAAATAGATTTAGATATAAATGTAATAAGATCACTAAGTATGCTCGAAGCAATTGGTACTGGTTTAAGAAAAAATTAACAACATTTTCAATGAAAAAACAATGGTTAACAATTTACAATGTAAAAACCCAAAATTTTACTATTTGGAATTTTAGAATTTTGTAAATTTTTATAAAAATGAATGAACTCTGAACGCGCCCTTATTAACATTGTTTAGCTATATCTACTATACCCTCTTATTTTATACGAGCACTTTTGTTTATTTTTAAACCCTTTAAATATCCATCTAAATATGGAGCTAAATATTATTAATTAATCGTCGCACGCAGCTAATCATTTTAAGATTAAAATTAAATTGGGGCAAAATTTTTGAATTTTTTTTTTTAATAAAAAACTAACTATTGAGGTTTTTTTCTGGGAAATAGAGTTGTTTAGATAGCAGAAAAATGCTATCTGTTTATAGAGTGAGATTCAAATGCATGTTGGCCATCTTAGAATTCCTACCAGAATTCAATGTCGAAAAAGACTTGATAGCCTGCTGGGCCCGGACGGGGTACAGGCGGGCTGGGCCTAAGCAAATTATATTCGAGCCGGTCCGATTATTTTACAATTGCTTTATTGCTATTAACTTTTGTCAATAAGAACTAAAAAAGACAAATTTATTATCACATTATACATGCAATTGATTGATAATTTTAAAACAAAAAGTAGATAGCCCTACATATTTCCATCATTTGTAATTTGGGGCCGGGGACCGAAAATAAAAAACAATATTTTGGACTGGGCCTAGCAGTTTAGCGGTTCGGGCCTAAGTTTAAAAATATTCTTCGATGCCTACTCTGCAGCTTTTAGTTGCTTTAATAAATGTGCTAGCAATCAAAGTAAACGGTTATTCAGTAGCCCTTTGGTAAATTTTCTTTGCAACTTGAGCTTAAATTACGTAATATTTTGAAACTGGATATATAGCTGGTATATAGTCTCTCTGTGCCATTAATTTTGTGGATATACTTACATTTTAGCTTTGATCAATTTTAATCGTAATAAATACGCTTCGTATATAACTTCTAGATTGACACATAATTTTAATTTAATATAATAAATCATATACTGGGGAAAAATTGCATAATTTACATTGAGTTTACCTGTTTTACGATTAAGTACAACTTTGAGGCAAAACTAATTAAGATTTTTCTTTCGGGTCAAAAAAGGACTCGCGCCTTATGAATCGAAGTAATATTTGGCCTATCCTGATAAAATTTTTTCTAAAATTGCGAATTAATTTAAGTTAAAATGTCCGTTTATACCCTTTCTTCTTAATTTATAAATTTTGTAATTTTAGCTAAGGGCACGTGCAAAGTGAGTTTTTTCGTAAAATTTTCAAAATTTTGAAAAAAAAAATTTTGTAATAAAACGCAAATTTTTAAAAAGTTGCCAAATTTAGTATATGCACATAAAATGCTTTTTTTAGAATAAAATTGAAAAAAGTAAAATTTTTGAAATTTTCAGAATTTTCAAAATTTTACGAAAATAAAAACTCACTTTGCACGTGCCAAAATCATTTAAACTTGAAAATCTTTTTTTATGGAATATGATATTTTTTATGTAAATTTATTTTCACGATGCGGCTTGTAAAATATAACTTAAATATAAACGTGCCATAAACTTTGACTTAGGTTTGCTTAATCCTTATTTCTGTACCACGATTTTGATACATAATGTCCAGGTGTAATTTAGTCCACATGCGTCATATTATTCGACACATAAATAATACCTGGAAAATGGAGTAATCAATCATTACCTGGTCGATTGCCTGACCTTATTTTTTTGTGTAATAAAATTGTGTATATTTTAAAGGTATTGTTCTCGTTCTCCAAATTTTAGCTGAGTTTTAGAAGTTTGTTAAATTAAGAGACATTTTTTTTAAGTTCCGAGATCTTTCCTCTTAAGTTCCGAGATCATTTAGGTTTAGGATATTTTGTTTGAAATAATTATAGCAGCTATGTTTATATGAATTTAGATATAAATTTCATGAAATATTTAATTATACTTAGTGAAATCGCACCAGATGTAAATGTTGTAAAACACTATTGGTTATTATTTTTAATGTAAAATTTTATGCTAGTTTAGTATTTTAAGTTTTTCCCTAAATATAAATCTGAATGTGCCCTTATACAAGCCTCAAAACATAAATGTCATTTAAACATTTTTTTATGTTTTTAACTTTTAGTTTGTTTGAAGTAATAGTCTATTTTGATAGATTCGATATATTGTTAATCTTAGTTAATATTGATAAGGTATTTGATTTATATTTTATAAGGGCGCGTTCAAAGTTCCGTTTTTTAGAAAAATATTAAAAAATATTTTAAATGTTATAAATACGATAAAATAAAATTTTTAAAAATTTTGAGAAAAAAATAATTTCTAATTATATTTTTAAAAAAATGAATGAACCTAAAAGCGCCCAGATTTACTAAAATAGTTTTTATGGTATTTATTTATAGTTTGTTAAAATTTACATTTCACTGTTTTGCTAATTTAACCTTAAATAAATATATTATCAAATTTAGCTGCTTTGGCCCAAACTCTTTTGTAATATCCTAGTCTCGACCCATTCGATTTTTCAGCTGGCCATTCTTCTGTTAATTATTCTAATTTTAAGTTTTTTTTATATGCAATTGGCATAATGAAAAAGTTTTCCCACAATTTTTTTTATGTTTTAAGGCCATTTTCTGGATGTATCTTAGCAATTTTTACACACAATTGACCAAAACTATTCACCAGGTATGAATGAAACAGCTGATGCCAGCCACTTACAAAATTCGGGCTCGTTTGTCGTTTCGGAGTCGGGAGCTCTCGTGCTTTGCCGGATTTGCCAAACGCCAGGCACAGAGCAAACTCTCATCTCGCCCTGTAAGTGTACAGGCTCGGTTCGATACGTCCATAAACATTGTTTGACGGTATATTTTTTTTAAACTATCAATATTTTTATGCCTTTTTTTGAGGGCGCGAAGTGACAAAATTTTGAAGGATTCATATGAAATAACTATATATATATTTACATACAAATTTTTAAATATATAGTAAGTTTTACCAGGTGTAAAAATATAAAATGTAAAAACCCAATTTTCAAAAATTTATATTTTTTTAAAGAAAAATAATGAACTTTAGATGCGCCCTGAGCGAGCTATCATAGTCCAACTCTTGGTAAATTACGTTAAAAAATAAAAGTTAAAAAAATCTATTTTTTGATTAATCTGCAAGATCTATTTTTAGCCCTTTTATTTTAAAATACCTTTTAGATGACCAAATATTATACCTTAAAAGTTACTGACTCTAAGTTTCAAATCCCAATAAGCCACGTTTATATATGTAATATTCAAAATTTTTACAAAGCTAGTCGCCAAATAAAAAATCAAAAGTTTTTTTAAATATATTTTAAAAATAAACCTAACTTGAACATAAAAAAGGTAGAAAAAATTTATCAATTATTTTACGTGTCTTATTTTTCCTTATTTTGATCCATAAAATGTAAATCTTGAAATATTGCAATTTTCTAGCTTTTCCACTATACCTATATTATAATTAATTAAAAAATAGAAATGAATTATAATACAAATCTAATACCAATTGTGCAAATCATTTTACCACCTGAAAAGAAATTGGTAATTACTTTAAGTTACCTGAAAAATCACAATCAAAACAGTTATAAATTATCGAAAAGAATTTTTTGCAATATAGGAGCCGATTAAGAGTTTAGAAATCGCCATTTTTTTATTATTTCCTTTTATTAATTATGCCATAATGCAGTTACAAAAACACCGGACAAAAAAATTTGGACGACCTTAAAAGCTATATATATATGTCAACAAACGTTCTTGGTCAAGTTTTTGGTGCTGCTTAAGAATATGAATTTAAAATTTTAACTAACGCCTTATTTTAGTTTATTCTGTGTCAAATAATTAATTTTCTTATATCGGGTGTTTCGGGCTTTTGTATTATAAAATTTATAGGTAAAGTATAAAATGATAAGGTAAGGCTTGATTTATTTTAGAGAATTTAATTTTTTTGTATTTTTTGTTTTTCTTAGTGATTTTAAAATCCTTTTTTAGGTTTAAATAACTTGAAAATAAATTGCCAATAATAATGATTAATTAACTAGGCATGTACAGAATTTTGCCAAGTTTTAAACTTAATAGTTTTTTAAAATGATTTGAACTGGGCTCAATATGAAAAATCAGAGGCATTGAGAAAAAAATACTCACAAAAAATGTTTTTTGCTAAGTCACAAATCCTTTAAGCTTTTTATACAGTTAAATGGTGTTTTAAGTGAATTAGAGGAAAAATAAGACCTCATAAAGTGTCTCTTGATTTCATTTATATTTCTTAATTATTTTTTTTAATTGCATATTTCTATAAATATACCAATTAGAAATGGTTAGAAATTAACCCGAACCGTAACAGGAAATCTCAAATGTGCGAATTGTGTCAATACACCTATCATCGAGCCAAAAAATTCAAGGTAATCTTAACTAAGGGTATCATATTACAATTTATTCTTTGTAGATTTAGATTTTTTTCTCTCTTCTTATTTATCATCAGACACATTCTAAATAAAGACAAAAAACTAAAGCCTTTCATGTTTTTTTTTTGCTATATTTTGTATTTAGCTCAAATCTCTATAGCATATTGTTTGTATCTTACTAAATATTGTTGCATAAATTATATCCATTTTGCATTAATTTGTATGCTGTTTAAAGGCTCAATGTTTATTACAAAAGAATCACACGGCATCAGTTATGGTGGGGTCCATATGGACCCTAGCACATTTATATTTTGATCGTTTGCTCTGGTTATACAAAAGTTATTCAGCTGTTTTTTTACCCTAAGTGTACCTTCACACTCCCTACAATGATGATTTATCGGCAAATTTTTAAGATATATGAATTATTTCATTTATTATTTATTTATTCAATATTAAAACATATTGACAAGAGAGGTATATAATTTAAAAAAAATAAAATGCATGCATAAATATATAACATATTGTGGAATAAAATAAAAAGAAATAGAATAAAAAATGTGAATTAAAAAATGTTATATAAAAAGGAAAGAGAAAGAGAAAAAAGCACTTTAAATGTTAATAAATAACAAATAAAAATATTAAAAAGAAACAAAAGAAATGTGCAAAAGTGTTTTTTACACGTTTAGTTAGGGGCAGGTCTATTCGGTGTAAAATGAACTAATAGTACTTTTACACTATTGTTTTTACACCAGATAGACACTTACACGAAGTTCATTTTACACGAAGAATGGTAAACACTTTGCAACATATTTTAATATTAAAATGATGGTTTTCTTATAAAAATTTTATGAGTATTCCAAATATGCTATTCCAATTTTGTCTAACTCTTTTAGTTTTTAAATAAATGCAATTTTAAAATTTAAATAACTATATAAATTAG
Source organism: Acutogordius australiensis (assembly GCA_030555515.1). Lineage (NCBI taxonomy): Eukaryota > Metazoa > Nematomorpha > Gordioida > Gordea > Gordiidae > Acutogordius > Acutogordius australiensis. Next base: position 22,706 of record JAUIRJ010000236.1, on the reverse strand, counting down.
ATACCTCTTAAGTTTCACAAATTTATCAATTACTAATAGACCAATCTAATATTATAAAACTAATTGAATTATTTCATTCGTGAAATTACATTCTCTAACTTATAATTTCTGTTAAAATATAGATAAATAAAGCCCAAATGTTAGTTCGGAATGTTATTATAAATACATGAATTGTGACTCTTTAATTTATAACTCGTGTTGCCTGGCTAGAGTTCAATCTCTCTAGCTTTAATCGTGCCCCGGTTCTACTCCAGATGGTACTCTTTTTTAATTTTTTTTTAATATACCCAAGTGTTTACCAATGTGTTTCCAAACTTAGTTTAAATACTAGCAGTTCCTAAAATGTTATTTTGAACACTTAACGTGTGTTGTTATTTTATCCCTGGAGCTGCGTGCACTTTTAATTTATTATATGACCCATAAACTTTACTCTGCTTTCTGCCGTTTGAGCCATCCCCCTTTTTTTCCTTTTGTCGCTTCCCGCTTCTAGAAACTTCGGTTGATTCTCAAATGACTATATAAAATGCGATTTAAGTTATTTATTATACCATGAGCAATATATATTTTTGATTTATTATTTAAAATTAAAATCTTTTCCAATTTGAAAAATAACAACAATTTAATTATACCAAAGCCAATTATGTGCACCCAGAAGCTTGAACAATCGATTTGGTTTCGGGAGGATTTATTAAAAAGGTCCCAAACCACCTTTTTCAAAGCTTTCATCTACCGATAAACAAGGTTGCAACAAACCTTAAGGATAGCAATTGTTAAAAAAATTTTCGATAATGATGGGCTTTTTTTGCTAAAACAGATGAGGACTTTGATTAAAAATTTTTAAACATAATTCAATATTGTCAATATAATAATTTAAATAAGTTTTCAGATTATTTGATCATCTTCAAAATTAAATTATATAATAATGTTTATAAACCTTTAAATTAACACCATAATTAATGATCTGTTTACAACCAATAATTCACAAAGTATGAACTTTGTTTTGAAAAATGAATTTGAATGGACGGCGCACTACTAGGGGTTGTTATTAAGAAATTTAAAAAATTATATGATAACCAAAAAAGAGAGCTCGAGCGAGCCTCAACTGGGGAAGGGATTTATTTTTATGATGAACAACAAAATATTACTAATAAAAAATTAAAAACAACTAAAAGTAAAATTGTAAAAAGATACGTAACCTCGTCTACAAAAAACTTAAGCTTAAAAATACCCAACACTAAAAAGCTTAATCAAAAAACTAGAGTCTTTGAGTAATTATAGAGAAAAAATATACAACACAAATTGTCGGGTGGGTCTGAAAAGCAAAATCCTAAAATGCAAAATCCCAAAAAGCAAAATCCTAAAACGCAAAAACCGGAAGTAATTAATCATTTTTAAAAAAAATGGGCGGAGATTTTATGTTTACATTATTATGGAATTTGTCGGTATTTTGATTGTTTTCTTTGATGATCTTAAGTAATTTTTAAGAAGGAAAGTTTTAGCTTTTTAGGATTTTGCGTTTTTCGGCCGAATTCAGTAATTTTTCAGACAAAAATTTTTTTTCAGATTTTGATTTTAGTTGAATAATATGGTGTCCTTTGATGTTTTAAAGGTAAAATTTTGCCGCTTTCCCGGGATTTTGCGTTCTTTTTGGCCGAATTCGTAATTTTTCAGACAAAATTTTTTTTTCTGATTTTGATTTTAATTGATTTATATAGTGAATCCCATGATGTTTTAAGGTACAATTTCGCCGCTTTTTCGGGGATTTTGCGTTTTTTGGCCGAATTCAATAATTTTTCAGACAAAATTTTTTTTTTTTCTGATTTTGATTTTAATTGATTTATATGGTGTCCCTATGATGTTTTGGTAAAATTTGCCGCTTCGGGATTTTGCGTTTTTTGGCCGAATTCAGTAATATTTTCAGAACAAAATTTTTTTTTTCTGATTTTGATTCTACTTGATTAATATGGTGTCCCATTGATGTTTTAAGGTAAAATTTGGCCGCTTTTCCGGGATTTTGCGTTTTTTGGCCGAATTCAGCAATTTTTCAGAACAAAATTTTTTTTTCGGATTTTGATTTTAATTGGTTAATATGGTGTCCCATTTGAAAGGTAAAATTTTATTTCGGAGATTTTGCGTTTTTTTGGCCGAATTCAGTAATTTTTCAGAACAAAATTTTTTTTTCTGATTTTGATTTTAATTGATTAATATGGTGCCCATTTGGTGTTTTAAGGTAAAATTTCGCCGCTTTTCGGGGATTTCGCGTTTTTCGGCCGAATTCAGTAATTTTTCAGACAAAAATTTTTTTTTCAGATTTTGATTTTAGTTGAATAATATGGTGTCCCTTTGATGTTTTAAGGTAAAATTTTGCCGCTTTTCCAGATTTTGCGTTTTTTGGCCGAATTCAGTAATTTTTCAGACAAAATTTTTTTTTTCAGATTTTGATTTTAATTGATTTATATGGTGTCCCTATGATGTTTTAAGGTAAAATTTCGCCGCTTTTCCGGGGATTTTGCGTTTTTGGCCGAATTCAGTAATTTTCAGACAAAATTTTTTTTTTTTTTCAGATTTTGATTTTAATTGATTAATATGGTGCCCATATGATGTTTTAAGGTAAAATTTTGCCGCTTTTCGGGAGTTTTGCGTTTTTTGGCCGAATTCGGTAATTTTTCAGACAAAATTTTTTTTTTTCTGATTTTGATTTTAATTGATTTATATGGTGCCCATTTGATGTTTTAAGGTAAAATTTCGCCGCTTTTCGGGGATTTTGCGTTTTTTGGCCGAATTCAATAATTTTTCAGACAAAAATTTTTTTTTCTGATTTTGATTTTTAATTGATTTATATATGGTGTCCCTATATGTTTTAAGGTAAAATTTTGCCGCTTTTCGGAGTTTCGCCCGTTTTTTAGGGCGAATTCAGTCAATTTTTCAGACAAATTTTTTTTTCTGATTTTGAGTTTTAATGGATTTATATAGTGTCTTTATGTTGTTTTAAGGTGAAATTTTGCCGCTTTTCGGGGATTTTGCGTTTTTAGGGCAGAATTCAGTAATTTTTCAGACAAAATTTTTTTTTTCTGATTTTGATTTTAATTGATTTATATAGTGTCCCTATGTTGTTTTAAGGTAAAATTTTGCCGCTTTTCGGGGATTTTGCGTTTTTAGGGCAGAATTCAGTAATTTTTCAGACAAAATTTTTTTTTTCTGATTTTGATTTTAATGGATTTATATAGTGTCCTTATGTTGTTTTAAGGTGAAATTTTGCCGCTTTTCGGGGATTTTGCGTTTTTAGGGCAGAATTCAGTAATTTTTCAGACAAAATTTTTTTTTCTGATTTTGATTTTAATTGATTTATATAGTGTCCTTATTTGTTTTAAGGTAAAATTTTGCCGTTTTCGGGATTTTGCGTTTTTTGGGCGAATTCAGTAATTTTTCAGACAAATTTTTTTTCTGATTTTGATTTTTAATTGATTTATATAGTGTCCCTATGTTGTTTTAAGGTAAAATTTTGCCGCTTTTCGGGGGATTTTGCGTTTTTGGGGCAGAATTCTGTAATTTTCAGACAAAATTTTTTTTCTGATTTTGATTTTAATTGATTTTATATAGTGTCCTTATGATGTTTTAAGGTAAAATTTGGCCCCTTTTCGGGGATTTTGCGTTTTTAGGGCAGAATTCAGTAATTTTTCAGACAAAATTTTTTTTTTCTGATTTTGATTTTAATGGATTTATATAGTGTCCTTATGTTGTTTTAAGGTAAAATTTTGCCGCTTTTCGGGGGATTTTGCGTTTTTTGGCCGAATTCAGTAATTTTTTCGACAAAATTTTTTTTTCTGATTTTGTTTTAATTGATTTATATCGTGTCCCTATGATGTTTTAAGGTAAATTTTGCCGCTTTCGGGGATTTGCGTTTTTCTGGGCGAAATTCAGTGTTTTTCGAACAAAATTTTTTTCTGATTTTGATTTTAATTGATTTATATAGTGTCCCTATGATGTTTTTTGGTCAAATTTTGCCGCTTTTTCGGGGATTTTGCGTTTTTGGCCGAATTCAGTAATTTTTCAGACAAATTTTTTTTCTGATTTTGATTTTAATTGATTAATATGGTGCCCATTTGATGTTTTTTAAGGTAAAATTTCGCCGCTTTTCAGGGATTTTGCGTTTTTGGCCAATTCAGTAATTTTCAGACAAAATTTTTTTTTCTGAGTTTGATTTTAATTGATTAATATGGTGCCCTATATGATGTTTTTAGGTAAAATTTCGCCTTTTTCGGGGATTTTGCGTTTTTTTGGCCGAATTCGGTAATTTTTCAGACAAATTTTTTTTCTGATTTTGATTTTAATTGATTTATATAGTGTCCTCATGTTGTTTTAAGGTGAAATTTGCCGCTTTTCGGGGATTTTGCGTTTTTTGGCCGAATTCAGTAATTTTTCAGACAAAATTTTTTCTGATTTTGATTTTAATTGATTTATATGGTGTCCCTATGATGTTTTAAGTTAAAATTTTGCCGCTTTTCGGGGATTTTGCGTTTTTAGGGTAGAATTCAGTAATTTTTCAGACAAAATTTTTTTTTCTGATTTTGATTTTAATTGATTTATATAGTGTCCTATGATGTTTTAAGGTAAAATTTCGCCGCTTTGGGGATTTTGCGTTTGGCCGAATTCAGTAATTTTCAGACAAAATTTTTTTTTTCCAAATTTTGATTTTAATTGATTTATATAGTGTCCTTATGATGTTTTAAGGTAAATTTCGCCGCTTTTCGGGGATTTTGCGTTTTTTGGCCGAATTCAGTAATTTTTCAGACAAAATTTTTTTTTTCGATTTTAATTTTAGTTGATTAACATGGTGCCCATTTGATGTTTTAAGGTAAAATTTCTTTTGTCTGAAAAATTACTGAATTCTGCCAAAAAACGCAAAATCCCGGAAAAGCGGCAAAATTTTACCTTAAAACATCATAGGGACACTATATAAATCAATTAAAATCAAAATCAGAAAAAAAAAATTTTGTCTGAAAAATTACTGAATTCGGCCAAAAAACGCAAAATCCCCGAAAAACGGCGAAATTTTACCTTAAAACATCAAATAAGCACCATATTAATCAATTAAAATCAAAATCTGAAAAAAAAAATTTTGTCTGAAAAATTACTGAATTCGGCCAAAAAACGCAAAATCCCCGAAAAGCGGCGAAATTTTACCTTAAAACATCATAAGGACACTATATAAATCAATTAAAATCAAAATCAGAAAAAAAAATTTTGTCTGAAAAATTACTGAATTCTGCCCTAAAAACGCAAAATCCCCGAAAAGCGGCAAAATTTTACCTTAAAACATCATAGGGACACCATATAAATCACTTAAAAATCACATTCAAAAAAAAAAATTTTGTCTGAAAAATTACTGAATTCGGCCAAAAAACGCAAAATCCCCGAAAAGCGGCGAAATTTTACCTTAAAACATCATAAGGACACTATATAAATCAATTCAAAATCAAAATCAGAAAAAAAAATTTTGTCTGAAAAATCACTGAATTCGGCCAAAAAACGCAAAATCCCCGAAAAAGCGGCCAAATTTTACCTTAAAACTCAGGGACACCATATAAATCAATTAAAATCAAAATCAGAAAAAAAATTTTGTCTGAAAAATTACTGATTCCGCCCAAAAAAGCAAAATCCCAGAAAAGTGGCGAAATTTTACCAACATCAATAGGTTTAAAATCAATTAAAATCAAAATCGAAAAAAATTTTGTCTGAAAAATTACTGAATTCGGCCAAAAAACGCAAAAACCCCGAACAGCGGCGAAATTTTACCTAAAAACATCATAGGGGGACACTATATAAATCAATTAAAATCAAAAATCAGAAAAAAAAATTTTTGTCTGAAAAACTACCTGAATTCTGCCCTTCAAAACGCAAAATCCCCGAAAAGCGGCAAATTTTACCCAAAACATCATAGGGACACTATATAAATCAATTAAAAATCAAATCTGAAAAAAAAAATTTTGTCTCAAAAATCACTGAATTCTCAAAAACGCAAAATCCCCCGAAAAGCGGCGAAATTTTTACCTTAACAACACAAAAAGCACCACATAATCAACAAAATCAAAATCAAAAAAAAAATTTTTGTCTGAAAAATTTGAATTCGGCCAAAAAACGCAAAATCCCCGAAAAGCGGCGAAATTTTTACCTTAAAACATATTAGGACAACTATATAAATCAACTAAAATCAAAATCAGAAAAAAAAATTTTGTCTTGAAAAATTACTGAATTCTGCCCCCAAAAAACGCAAAATCCCCAAAACGGCAAAATCTCACCTAAAGGCATCATAGGACACTATATAAATCAATTAAAAATCAAAATCAGAAAACAAAAATTTTTGTGCTGAAAAATGACAATTCTGCCACAAAACGCAAAATCCCCGAAAAGCGGCGAAATTTTACCTAAAACATCATAGGGACACTATATAAATCAATTAAAATCAAAATCAGAAAAAAAAAAATTTTGTCTGAAAAATTACTGAATCGGCCAAAACGCAAAATCCCTGAAAAGCGGCCAAATTTTACCTTAAAACATCATAGGGACACCATATAAATCAACTAAAACCAAAATCAGAAAAAAATAATTTGTCCGAAAAAAAATACTGAATTCTGCCCTAAAAACGCAAAATCCCCGTAAAGCGGCGAAATTTTACCTTAAACATTTCATAGGGACACCATATAAATCAATTAAAAAATCAAAATCAGAAAAAAAAATTTTGTCCCGAAAAATTACTGAATCTCGGCTCCAATTAGAAAAACGCAAAATCCTCCGTAAAGCGGCGAAAAATTTTACCTTAAAACATCATAGGACACTATATAAATTCCCAATTAAAATCAAAAAATCTCAGAAAAAAAATTTTGTCTGAAAACTTACTGAATTCGGCCCTAAAAATTGCAAAATCCCCGAAAAGGGCTTTGGAAATTTTACCTAAAAACATCATAGGGACACTTATATAAACACACCGAATAACAATCCTAAAAACGCAAAAACCCCGACGGCAAAAATTTTGTCTAAAAAACATCATAACACTATATAAATCACCAAAATCAAAATTACTGAATTCTGCCAAAAAAACGCAAAATCCTGGAAAGCGGCAAAATGATACCAAAACATCATAGGGACACCATATACAATCAATTAAAAAATCAAAAATTCTGAAAAAAAATTTTGTCTGAAAAATTACTGAATTCAGGCCAAAAAACGCAAAAGCCCGGAAAAGCCCAAATATTTACCTAAAAGACCATAGGACACTATATAAATCAATTTCTAAAATCAAAATCAGAAAAAAAATTTTGTCCGAAAAATCACTGAACCCGGCCGAAAAATGCAAAATCCTAAAAAGCAAAACGTTCCCTCAAATCACTTAAAGACAAAGAAACAATCAAAAAACCGACAAATTCCATAATAATCTAAACATTAAAATCTTCCGCCCATTTTTTTTTTAAAAATGATTACATTATTCGGGCTTTTGCGTTTTGTGATTTTTGTTTTTGGAGATTTTGCATTTTTAGATTTTGCTTTTCAGACATCCACCCCAAATTGTCCAATATTGTCTTATATTTGAAATATATAAAGATGCATTTATTTTATCTAATAAATATTACACATACGATATTGATATACGTGAAAAAATAAAATAAATTGTAAATATGATAAAACTGCATATGCCTTAAACTTAAAGGGGGGAAATCCCTTTTTTAAGAAAAAACAACCATTTTAAATGTAAAAGATATTACAAAATCATCGCAGTTGGAGAAGGATCTTAATTTTTAAAGTTAATTAAAAATTTTTAAATGAATGAAACAATTTATAATAACACATTAATTGTTCAAAATAAAAATGGCGTATTATTATTTAATGAGTATAAATATGTGGGTCACCTTTTAAAAAAATTAAAATACCAAGAAGCTCTTAATCTACAAGCGAACATATTTACAAAGTTTCCTAATAAAGGAACCTTTATAAATAAAAAGTTATTGACAAAAAAATAAGGTTTACCAATTTCATAACATTATATCATCTTAATTACCTAAATGACATAAAATAACTCCAGGAACTACTAAAAATATTTTTTATCTAAGTACCAGGTAACATTTGGGTATATTAAAAATATTTAAAAAAGTGTACCATCGGGTAGTAGAACCGGGGCACGATTGGGCTGGAGAGACGAACTCTTAGCCACTCGGTAACACGAGCTAAAAATTAAGGAGTCACAATTCATGTATTTATAAAAAATTCCGAACATAACATTTGGGCTTTATTTATCTATATTTTAACATGAAATTATAAGTTAGAGAATGTAATTTCAGCGAATGAAAAATAATTCAATTAGTTTTATAATATTAGATTGGTCTATTATAATTAATAAAATTTGTAAGAATTCATATATGCTAATTTTTATATAGTTATTTAAATTTTAAAATTGCATTTATTTGAAACTAAAAAGAGTTAACAAAATTGAATAGCATATTTGGAATCCTCATAAAATTTCCTACATAAGAATCCCATCATTTTAATATAAAAAATATACAGTAGCAAAGCGTTTTTTACTACTGGGTGTAAAATGAACTCGTGTGAAGAATCTATTCGGTGTGAAATCGAACCAGGTAAAAGGTCATTTTACACGAGTTTATTTAAACCCCGAATAACCTCCCCCGTTTAGTTAGTTGCATTTTTATAAGACACGTGCAAAGTGAGTTTTATTTACGTAAATTCATCAAAATTTTGAAAAATTATATTTTGGTATAAAACGCAAATTTTTTAAAGTTGAACCGCCAAATTTGGTAAATGCATTGAAAATGCTTTTTCGAAATAAAAAATTTTAAAAAAATTTTGAAATAAAATTTTAGGAATTTTTAAAATTTTACGAAAATAAAAACTCACTTTGCACGTGCCTTAAATAAAAAAGAATCTATATCTCCGGTTTGAGGGTTCATATTTAAATCTATTACTTTAATAAAGCCCTTGGGATAAAAATTACCCAATGAAAATAACTATAAATTTAATCATAAAGGCTTGGAATATTTATTTATTTTTTTAAATTATTTGCCGTTAAAGCCTACATCATTATGGTCCGGATATGGACACCCAATTAACGTCACAAATAATGGGCTTGTTCTGTTTTCAAGACGTGACGGTAATACGATTTGGTCTTAAGTTATGTGTTAAATTACCAGACTACTTTTAATTGGGTGAGCTCTCTTCTTTTTATAAAATTTTTAAAGCCATAGTTATTTTTAAAAAATTGAAAATAACCGTTCTCAACCTGAACTTCGAACCCAATTTTTTAAGATAAAAGTTCAATTCAGATATTATATGAAAATTTTCATGTTATTTTTTGCACTTACCATATTTTTTTTATACTTTAAGAATTTATCAATTTCAATGGTTTGTTATTATACCCTCTTTTTTTAAAATACGCAAAATTAAATGCATAAATGGATGTCAATAATAACACAGTTATCAAAATTCCTAATTATTAATAAACATTTTGCTTCCTGAGGATATTTCTTTTGGCGAATAGCCAATTCTACTTTGACAATTTGAATCCTTTTCATTTATCCATAATTTAATAACCTTTATTCTTCTCCTCAAGTTGAAATTTTCCAGTTTTTTTTAAAAAGTGAAAACAAATGATTGTTTTTTGCTATTTTTTACAATTTTTTTTTATTTCACTCTACGCATTTTTTTTTATTTATTTACTAGAACTTTTCAATATACCTGCATAATTTTTCTTTGTTACCCATCTCTTCACATTTAGATAGATGCTATCAACATTCACGCTAGAATCTACAATAATTGTTATAATTATGTATATTTAAAATATTACAAAAAAACTCGTCAAAAAATTTATAAAAAAAAACAATTTAAAAAGCCCAAATATTTATATATTTTACCATAATTTCCAAAGCCCAGTTATTAAAATTCAACATAAATTTTTATTAATCACAGCTTAGTTCTTTTTTAAAAGTTTAGTGAAGACGGTCGAAAGAAGTCTATATATAACCTAAGCATATTTTCTAAACCGGGTGAAATATAATTCGGTTAATCGAAAAAATTTGACCACCGGTGAAAGTTGGAGAATGATTTGTTTTGATGAAAATACAAAAAATATACATTTTAAATGTTAAAACTACAGCTAAATTTAGATAGATTGAATCTTGTGGACATTATTTTATGCTCAACATCAATTAAATAAATAATTTTCAATAATTTCTTCTAGAGCAATGTTTTGGGATTTCTTGGAAAGTTTTCTTTTAATATATAAGTCATAATCTATATAATGTTTTCTTTTTTACATATGAAATCCGCCCGCTCTTTTTTTAACATTGGTATTGTACTTTTATTAACAAAAAGTTTTTTGAAATGTGTAGTAAGCGATAGCTTTCCCCAACACACCTGTGCGTTATGTCGAGAAGTGACAACTTTCGAAATCAAAATTAAATTACATTAGGTCGGTCAATCATTTCCCTACGCCAATTTCAGAGGTGAAAATTTTCATTTCAATAAATTATCACGAAAATTTTAGCAATTCATCGACAGCTTTTAATTAAAAACGGGCTGAAAGTTCTTTTTTGTAAAATGTTTCGAAAAAAGGTGTTAATGGACAACATGGATTTAATAAACATAAATGGGTGTAAATCAAATACTTTTTTAAAGTAATTGTTAAAGCATACTTATTACAATTAGCTACACGCATCTCGTTTTCGCATTTAGAAAACTCAGAATATAGAAGCTACAACAAAAGCGTAAAAAATTCATCGAAGCTGTTAGTTTTTTGGTAATATATTTTAAAAGGAATGGAATAAGTACATATATCCGCAAATGTTGGATTTTATTCTCAAAACTAACCTTCCTTTTAAAATGCCGCTTTTTTCGTTATACACTAAGCCTTACATAATTAGAAATGAATTAGGTACCAACTGTAAAGGATAGATTACAAAAGCTTATGACCCTTTTTAACCTATATATAGGATAATCGAAATTTTTTGGATTGTTTTGTAACGATGTTTAAAATCTCGACCTACATTCCAATTATTTTTTGCCTAATCTGGATGTGGATCAACATATTAAATTCGGAAATCGAGAGTCAGCCTGTTTAAAAAGTCAAACTGGGCTTAAATATTTAAACAGGTGGTAATTTAAAAATAATTTTAGGCTATACTTCTATTAATTACTTTATTGTTTCCGCTATAAAGCTTCAATGAATCGTTATCATACGATTCAGATATTTTGCTATTTTATAGCTATTTATCGTAATTTATAATTTTTTAGGCTGGGCCGAACAAAAAATTTACATTTAATGGCCCGTTTTAAAGCCTGATTGAGCTCAAATTAAGACTCATTAATTGATTTAAATGTTGTTTAAATCAACTTCGTTTTCTAGTTTTTTAAGACTGCGTTTTTTTAGTTAGGGCACGTTCAAAGTGAGTTTTTATTTTCGTGAAATTTTAAAATTTAAAAAAAAAATTATTTTGTAATAAAACGCAAATTTTAAAAAATGGCAGATTTAGTTGATGCACATATGATGCTTTTTCTAAAATAAAAATTTAAAAAAATAAAATTTTCAAAATTTTTACGAAAATAACCGAGTATTTCTGCATGTCTTTAGATTTAGTTCTTTTCACAAATGTTGGGGTAGAATGTATAACTTGCCTTAAATGAGCAAATTAACACTTAATATGGGTCGCCATATTTTTTTGGGGTTTGATTTTATTTTTTTGAAATCTATTAAAGATTATTAATACGATACATATAATCGATCGTTTTTAATATACATTACCCACGAAAATATTTGTTCGTCGCATTATCTTGACGGAAAAAGCGCGCTTGAAAAATCGCAGTGAAAATTTTTCAAAATTTGTCTCTGATCTTATGGTAGGGCCCGTTCAAAATGTGCGTTTAATCGAATTTTAAGAATGCTTACCTAAAATTATATGCAATATCAGTATTTTATTCGTATATATAATAATTTAAATAATATTTTTTAACCGTTTCCACAACTTCGATATACTGTCCTTAAATATAGGGGTTTGCTAAATTACAATTTATATTACTATTTGAATCCAATGATAGAGCGATTGAAGATTTTGTCATGCATTAATATAATAAATAGTATGGTCAGAACATGACTGGTCACTAAAATAGGTTGAAAATCTCGGCGCTATAAGTTATGAAGTATTTAGGCTTACGAATTCAGAATCTACAAAATAATTCTTTTTAGTAAAACATGTGAGATGACTAAGACTCAGAATTAGCAAATTAGTTGTGTGCCAAAATTATTGTGTTGATCTATTAAACGGACTCATTTTTTTTATTATTTTATAATTAAAATGGTTACAAAGCCACAAATTGTGAAATGGACTTGTTTGTTTCTGTGATGTGGTGCCAATATATAACCACCAATTGCCGGCTTTCTTTGAGCTAAAAATATAATTTAAATTTGCCAAAAGGCAAAATTTTTGTGGAATTTTATAATATTTTAACGATGTAATTTAACAACATTGTATTTAAGTTTTTACAAAAGGTTTAAGCTATTTTTCATATGGTGTTTATATTATCATACAGTTATTTATTAATATCTAAAATCATAAATAATTAAATATATTTTTATTTTTTTGCGTTACAGATCTGGGTTTACACAAATAAGAAAATTTATTAAACATAACTGTTTAATTAAAAAAGCTTTTAATTGGATCTGTTGGTAAATGAAAATTTAATTTGTTTGTTTCTCTCTGGAATTGAGATTTTTAGAAAAATTTTAATAAACAATATAAAATAACAAAGTTTTATTCTATATTAACCAGAATGTCCTTATAAAATCAATTTCATCTAATAATATTTAAAGTATAAATAGAGGGATTACCATAATTAAATAAAAAACAAAAAAAGGCTTAATGATAAGGGGTTAGCTAAAATTGTTCTTTTTGCGTTTTAAAGTATTTTATTACTAAAAATAATTGAAATTTAATCTCTAGCAAATTAAATGCATTGCATAGATAGTATAAAAGTCGTTTTTGCAAAAAAGCTGTTGGCCTAGAAATATGGCTTCATGTCAAATGCGTTATTTGTTTAGGTCCATAAAATGTTGAAATCTTGTTTATGTTTTAATAACGTTTTGTAAATTTTTAAAAGATAAAGGGGAAAATTTGTTATAGAACGCAAAAAATCTTTCTCTAAAAAATAATGGCCTAAGTTTTTTTACTTGCAAAGAAATCAAGAAAGGAAAATTTAACAATTACCTACATTCAAAAATGCCTTTTATAGTTCAAAGATTGGAAATGGCACATTGCTGACGCGTGATAAACTTTTTCATTTGCTTTCATAATTTCAATGTTGGCAATGATAGGGTAAGCTTCATATTTATCCAAAAGCTTGTCAAACGTGATAAAGGTAATATAAGGAAATCAAGAGGAAGTATACCATCTAGCTTATTGTTAAGTCTATTATTCCTTAATTTTGTTATTTTCTAAAGTTCATAAATATTTTTAATCATAATCATTTCATTATTTAAGTACGTCCAAATCTTATTTGAAAAAATTTTTTTCCTATATATATTTTGTCAAATTTACATTTATTCATAATAAGTTCCATCAATAATTAAAAAATTTAATATATATAGACCTTGATGTTATTGTACTTCAGTTTTTAAACCGGCATTTTTTCTAAAATAAAATGTGAATCGTTAACTTTCCATTTCACTTGAATACGAGGAAACCAAACGTTCAATTCTTACAGGATGAGCAAAATACTGGAAGGCAAAAAAGTTAAAAACGGAAGATATAGAAACAAGGCCACTCATAGTAGAGCTAGAAAATGTCCATTTTTTGTCAAACTATTTTTTTATTTTTTTTGAAATTTAGAAAAAATGAAGTTTTAGCTTTTAATCAGCCAGAAAAAGATTTACAAAATTCTGATTCTCCGCTTATAGTTCTGTAATTTATTAATAATTGATTTTAATCACACATAAAATTTTTAAAAAACAAAATTTGAGTTTAAGTCGAAAAAATGGGTTTTTTCCCAGTATGGGATCATTAGGATCATTATTTCAGTGGCAAAATTTCATTTTTGGACATTGATTTTTGTTGACCTAGTTATACCTGCCGCCTCAAATTCCAAAATTCAGGGTCCATCAAGAGAAAAGAATATATAGATTGTCGAACTTAGCATGGTTGATTTACATTCTGGTTAATGATTTGGACCAAAAACAAATAGTTTTACTGCAGTGTCGGCTTTTTTAAAACAACTACCAAACACCAATAAAACCTAAAACATCCTTATACATGTACAACAACTTAATAAAGCGGAGGGTTCAAAAGTGCGCCAATTCACTGTTTAAAGCTGTAAAATCCTGTAAAACTATATATATTTATAAACCTTTGGTTTTTTCCGTAAAATATATTTGGCCCAAATTGACTGATTTTGCAAAAAATTGTTATTTTCATATTAAAACATTTGTAAAATATATTTTTTCAACTCATTAATAAGAAAAAACATTTTGAAGTATATCATACTTTAAACTAGCATTTAGACAGTATTAGACAGTATCCCAACCTAGCAAGACAATAATATAATCATTAAATACTAGATAATAGTTATTTTAGTTTATATTTATCAGTTTAGTTATTGTGAAAACATATAAAATAACAATAATCGAAAATCAATTTATATGTTTTAACTTTATTTTTTACATTTTTATAAAATGTTAATGTTTGAAGCTGACCTCATCAGTTTCCGCTTAGAAATAATAGTATAGGCGGATTTGAAACTCCCGAAAAGATGGCAGGCGGGGGGTCCTCTGTTTTTTTAGGCTCATAATCCTTGTTTTTTTTCCCGTGTAATAAAATTTAAAAAATGAGTTTGCACTTAGGTACAAATTCCGTTTTACTGTGAAACCTAAAAGTATAGGGGACTTAGTTCAACGGTGGCGTTCCAACGGGGACCTCGACTCTTACTTTACCCTGTAATATGAGTATTGCTCCAGAAAGTGAAATATGAATTAACTCTCTCCCTGTCTCGCTATTAATTTTAATTCTGAAAAAAAACATTTAGTTTTGGCTGAATTTTTTTCGGAAAAATTAGGTTATTTAAGACATGTTTTACATAAATTAGTTTTCGTACGGTGTATATTATGATGACGGCTTTTTGATTTTTCCATGTAAATGTCAAAAGCTTGTTTTTTTGCATAAAAATTAGAAAGAACACATTCACCACGTTTCATAATAATTTAGGATGTAGTATGTTTGCATCACCCTTTTTCTTGTTGACGTGAAAATTTTGGTTCCCTTTATTGCAAAAGAATATTGGATGTAAGCAATATAGCAAGTTGTAAATTAATTATCCGCTAGCTGTGTAATTCTAACAGTAGGTTTGTCCAATATTTTGTTTACCAAGGTTCATTATATTTTTGTCTGTTTGGGTGATCAGTATTTTCGTGGAGGAATCATCAAATATACAATACATGTGGAATTATTTTTGATTCTTGATTTTTTTAGCTGTAATAATTTTCTAGAATGATTTAATAAAAATCAATTTATGCTCTTTAAAGATTATTAAATCAAATCGGGTAAAATTTTAAATAACACTCAAATTTAGAAATTTGTGTATCTTCTGATTAATTATTTATAAATATCATAAAACAGCAAGTCAACCAACGAAAGCTTTTGAAGTCATAACTCTGTCTCTTGTAGTCCCGTTGTTCTAAAGTTTTTTATTCATGCAAGACGAAAATAAAGTGCTCACAATCCTACATGCTCCAAACACTTAGCATGAATAGAGTTGATCATCACATATAGGGTTCTGACGATGAATTGCTCAGATTACATGGATTTTAGAAGATGAACAGTTGTATCGAAGATACACGCCGTGTCGTCTACCAATCCATCGTATTATGACGAATGGCGCAGACTTTCGTATTTTTGTAGGTGAATTTTAAATAAAGTTGTAAAATACTTCGTAATATCACAGCTTTTAATTTTCCGATTCACAGATAAAAACACCTCTCTATTTATCTTCATGAATATTTTAATATAAAATATAATCTCCTAGGGCGGTAATAAATAACATTTTGTTTACACATTAGTTAAATATTTTAATTTTTATATTATTTGTTAAATGAAACAAAGAATACATAGTTAGGATTTTTTTTATAAAAACCAATAGCTAACACGGCGGATTTCCTAACGTCCTGCGTCTGTGTGGTATCTAGTAATAGTAGTTATGGCCATCTTAGTTATCCCTAGCGTTAGTAGATAGACGTTACGAATATCGAACTGACAACATGCACAAAGATACAATCATCACGATACTCCATCTCAGCTACAAAAGTAACGTCGAGCTTACAGCATGACGGCTACGAGTACGATTTCCACTAGTCTTTTAATTCCGTCGTCCAATCATCTGGTGCCTCGAGGCGTCGGTGTTCCGGCTAAACTTCGCTTAAGACAGGCTGGAAGATTGCACGGTGTTCCACTCCGGGTTTTTATATTCAAATGTTTTATGCGTTTTTAGTCACATAAAATTTTTTTATGTTTCATTTTTTTTTGCCAAAATTTTACTAGTTGCTTTGGTCGCGTTTGAATATTAAAGTGATTCCAGTTTTGGATCTAATTTATTTAGTTGACAATAATAAACCCATTTTTAAATTTTTAAATGTCCTAGTTTAAGTTTTGATTTTTATAACACAGTTCTACAAAATTTATTAGTAGTTCTCGAAGACGTTTGTAAAACTCTTCAAAAGCTACATTTGACCTAATTAAAAATGTTTTTTTAACCATTGCTCAAATGTAAATGTAGCAAGGTTCTATTGTGGTAGTTGCAATGTAGACTGATTTCGCTGATTTTTAGATATAAACGACACTAATTTAATTCATAAAATTCTAAATTTATTTTTTACCATAGTTTTAAAATTTTTATTTAAATTTAAATTTAACAGTTTAGCTGCTTTATTAATATTTAAACATCTTTTTTCAATATAGTTTTTAACTTGTTTTTATATTTTTTCATAAATTTTGAATGTTTTGCAGTTACTTTTACATTAATTTTTGACCAGTAAAAATCCCTATTTGTATTAAAATCTGAAAATTACAGCCTGATTAATTAATTTTTTATATATAAAATATCTCGTTGAACTAAATAGTGATACTGTATAAATTGCAAATATAAATTTGCTACGATTAATTATTTGGGACTAAAATTTAATTTTTTCCTAACTTTTTACTTTTTTTTTTCGAAATTTAGAAGCTGAAAATTGCAAGAGCCGCAACCTAGCTTTGGTAGCACCTATACAACTCGCCCCAATTTACGTACGCCAAAAAATATACCTATATAAATCTACCTGTTTTCTTTTTCAATTTGTTTTATCAATAAATTAGTTATTTATATTCATTATTTATTACTACGCTTCATATTCACTCATTCATTCATTCATTAGCAAAACCAACATGCCTTTCCAGTCATCCTAACTTTCTTCTCCTCCTTTCGAATATACGCATACTCCATGGCAATCATCTACATACTATCTGATATGAACAATGGCCAATACTAATATAATCAGACTCCTGCATCAGCGCTTGAGCTTCAACAAAACGGCAAATAGATAACTAGCTGATAACGGCAAATCAGGTCGGGGGGATATTATTCCTGCCATAAAAGTGATTATCCCATCTTTTGTACAACGTTTTAACCCGCCTGGCATGGCCACGCTGACAGTTTTGAACGTTTTCGAGAACAGGCATAAGTAATCACTTCGTATATTGCTTATATTTATCACAAGTAGTCACATTTTTTATTCACAGATGTGTTTGAATCTACTAAAATTTAGGTAAGACGACTGAAGTGACGAACATGTAATTTTTTCTTGTTTAGGGCGCGGCAGGTAAGATTAAGTTTACAAAGAATTAATTTTAAATATTTGGAATCCAATCTACGTTAGATGATGGAAGGTAAACATTTGGCTGTAAAACTTGAGATTAACAGTTTTTGTGTTCTTCCTCGTATATATGTCCTGCTCGTATAATCCCTTGCTCATAATTTAAGGGTTTAAATTCACTAATATTAATATAATTTTATAAAGTAGTTGACTTCATTTTTTATTGGAGATACAGTGTGAAATATTTAATATACTAATTAAGATTTCCTGAATATCTCATATTTAGTTCGTTTCTTAAAAAATATATTTTTAAGTTAATTCTTTTCTTTTCATTCAATACCGAACTCATTAATTTTTTTATTTAAAGTCTAAAAAAATTACAACGCCAAAATTTTTAAAACCATTTTAGTCATTACGCTGCCTATCAAAGTAAAAGTTTATATTTTAAAAAAATCCAAAAATTAAATTTTTTTAAACCTTAAATCACAGAAAAAGTCACATTTGTTCTTGCAATTTAAATTTTGTTTAAATATTTTTTGGAAAGAAATAAAATTCTCAATAGTTTTAAAAGTTAATGAAAAAGACTCTACATGTTGAACGAAGTTGGACGACTTCTGACGTTTGCGAAAAAATTTTCATTAAATTTCTTTGAATTATTTTTTTAAATTTCACAAGTCCCTAGCACAAAACACTTTAGATGACAACTAGAATTCACGTTTCTAGCAACAAGCTTCAATAAATGAATCGTAAACGGTCAGTTCCCAATAAAAAAACCGATAGCACTAAACAGCCTCAAAGCATAAAAAAAAAAATCAATTTACTCTTCAGCCCATAAAAACTGTTTTCTATAAATAACAATTCTTCTCTCCTCACACCTAATATCCCCTTATTAAAAAATAAAATAAGAAAAAAATTTACTGTTATTTTAAAAAAAAATTAATATTTAATATTTACGTTTGTTAAAAGTGACGTCTTTTTCTCCACATTATAAAAAATTCCTAATGGTGGTGTGAAAATTTATTTCAGGAAATTTTTTTAAATAATTTAATATATATGGTAATTTATATTACACATGTATTATATATTTAATTAATTTTTTTAATTAAATAAAATTATTTCACTTGTAAAATTCAGTTCCAACATCTATTTTTTTCAAAAAATTTCTTTAACTCATATTTCTACAAAATAATATCTATCTATTCATTTTTAATAAAAACATTTAAAAAAAAATCAAATTTTTTTATTTCCATTATTACGTTATACTCATTTTTTATTAATAATTATATTTTATTTATTTATAATCTAATTCAAATTTTTATATTAAAATATATTTAATTTTATTACCACTATTAAGAATTTTTTATCTATTTTATTCTATTTTCTATATAAATTTTTTTTTTAATATTAATATCCAACCTGATGTCTTTTATTATCATTAAATATACCACTTTTTCTACATTTATATAAATAATTTTTATAATAATAATATTTATTTTTAAATTATTTATTTTAAGCTTTAAATTCAACACTTTATCTTATTATTAATATTAATAAAATATTTAATATAATTTAAATATAATAAATTTTTTTATCATAAAAATTTGGTAGGTATTTTATTATTAACATTATTTTGGGAGGAGCCTAACCTGCGAAATAAGAATAGGAGATATTTGTAACAGAATTTTACAGGGGACCTTATACTTCAATTTTTTTTTAACATTATACTTCATTTTTCCATCTAGAATAAGGATGGGTCTGCTTAAACTATATAAGGTTTATTTTTCGTAAATTATATTTAACAATAAAATAATCTAAAAATGGGGATTTTATTTTTTATTAACATTTACTTTTTTCACAAAGGCAACATTTTTGAAATTTTTTTTTTCAAAAAAAAAAATATATAAAAAATCAAAGATGAATTTTTAATCTAAAAATAGATATTTTATTAAAAAAAAAATAATTTATATAACAAAAATTTATAATTAAAAATTTCTTGAGAATTTAAATATTTTCAAATTTATTATCTATTGTTCAATCATAAATGACATGTGTCCATATGGATTCTAAAACGAATTTTCAATAAATTACATTTTATTTTTTAAAAAATTTAAAGTAAAATTTCCTATTTTTTAAAAGGTAATACAAATGTCTTGATGTAGAGGGTTTGGACATAGTTTCCCCCCTCTTTGATATTATTAATTAAATAATACTATTTTAATTTACTCGTCAATATAAAATAAATTATAATTTAATATTATAAACTTTGTAAAGAGTAAGGAACATTTGAGTGGGGTGTCAATGTATTAATTACTTGAAATTATTTAATTAAAGGTCTGTCAAAATATTTTTATTTTGAATTCCTAATTTGAAAAATATAAAATTATGGTTTTGATGATTTTTTAATGTAAGAGTTCAATAAGGATTAAGATTGAAAATGATAAAAATGTTATTATTATATTAAATTAAAAAATTCTTATTTGAGTCCTTAGAAATAAAAACTATTTTTGTAAAAAAGGGGAAATTCTTTTAGAGGTAAAAAGAAAATTAAAAATCGAGAAATGAATAATATGGTATTTAATTTAAGTTGATTATTCTCAACGGAACTCAGTTTTGGGAAATTGATATTTTCCGATTAAATTTTGGTATTTTATCGTAAATCGGATAGGGGATTTGGGGAGGAAAAATTTGATTGAGTTATGATTGTGATAAAGATGATTTTGATTTTGATTAGCAACGATACCCATTATTAGATGTAGTCGGTGAAAAAAAGGTATAAATTGATTGGTAATATATTTCTAAGAATTATAAAAATGAAATATGTAAATTTATGTTTGAATTTGTTTAAAATTCAAGTTTTAGTGAACCCAAATCGAAATTTTTTGTTTACCAAAGAAAAATATTATAATTTTAAAGTATGATTTGAGTGAATTTGAATTTTTGATTGTATTTGAAAATAAAATATGAAAATTTTTAATGGTGGGAATTTTTAATAAAAAATTTTTTGTTTTAAATCTTTTTGGTATATCTTATAGTATATTTTATATGATTTTATTGTATTGGTAAAATGAAAACAAATTTTTATATAAAGAAAAAAATTTAAATATTAAATTTTATTAATTATTATATTTAAAATTAAAATGAAATGAGTTAAGTTTGATGTTGAAAAAATGAGATAAAATCTGATTATAATGTTTTATTTTTTGGTAACAAACAAAAAATAAAATTCATTGATTAAATGGGTGAAAGATGCGATTGAATTTTATTAAATAGTTATAAAAAAATTCGAAACAATTTAATTTAAAAAAAACACATTAAGTTGTTAAGAAAACAAATTATGATAAATTCAGAAAGAAAAAATGAACTGATGTAGAAATGTGAATCTTTAAAAGAAAACTTAGTTAAAAATACATATCTCTAAAGGTATTTTATTTGAAAATCAATTTGTTTTTATATTTATAAATATTTAAATTAGGTGGGAAAAATTTTAAATGGGTTTTGTTTTGATTTTTTTTAAATGCCCAAAACTGTGGGATGGAGCTCTTTTACTTAAAGAAAGGGGATGCCTTTTTAAAAAATTTAGGATTAAAAAAATAATAATTAATATTAAATATAAAATCAAATTTTGAAATTATTATAAAGAAAAGAAAAAAGTGGGATTGGGAGTAGCAATTTTTTTAGTTTTGAATTTATTTGGTTTAAAGTTTGGAAAAAATTATGTATTTTGTATTTTCAGATGTTTAGATTTAAATTCTTAAGGTTATAAAGAGGAAATATTTGTGAATCACTTTGTATAAGAAAGATTATTAAGTTGTGGATAGATACGGTGAAAGATTGGTTTATATTAAATTCCTAAGGTATTAAAATAAATTATTTTTTTTATAGAAGAAAAAATGTATTAATTGATTCAAAATATATGAAATTATGTAATATATGTTTAATATTTGTTAACATTTTTTTTTGTGAAAAATACGTTTTTACCGTAGTCCAATATTTTATTTCAAATTGTTTTTTTTTATTAGAAATCGTGTGTAAACAAAAAAATTATTTTTTTATTTTAGTTTTTGAAATAATGAAATTTATAGATAAGGTTGAAAAAATAAAAATGAATAAAAACCTTAGATAGGGGAAATTTTCGTAGAGATTATATATTAAAAATCTATAAAAATTTATAAATCGAAATTAATTAAAATTTTTGTTTTTTATTTGAATTTAGAGGTATTGTTTGAGTAGTTTGTTCTCTGATGTTTTAGAGATTGAATATGAGGAATATGGACTTATTTACTTGGATTGTGTTATAAGGAAACGTTGAGGTTATCACTTGTCTTCATATTCAATCGGAAGATCGGAGGATTTTAAACTGACTCAAGGGAATTTACCCTGTCTAAAATAAGGAAAGGATGGATAAGAAAAGGGAGGGAGTAAACGTGATAAAAAATTTTATTAAAAAATAATTTAATTTATAAATTTTTATAATTTTTAATATATAATTTTAAGAAATTTCCTATTAGGTTTTTAAAAATATTGATTTTATTTTTTAAAAGTTATTTATAAATTTATTATTTTTAAAAATAAATAAAAAAAATAATATTTTATTTATATATATTTTGGTTTAAGTTTGAATGTTTATTTAAGTTGAGGAATATTTCTAATAAAAAAAAGGGAAAAGTTTGGAAATTAGAAATATTTTATTGTAGGGTAGGGTTACTATTGAGTATAAAAATAATTGTTTAAAAGATTTTTAAAAAAAAATTGTGTAAAAATATTAAAAGTATATATTTTATAGTGTGCTCCTTTATAATTTTTTAATTAATTA